>JAPYYW010001418.1:0-29374 GCA_030522545.1 Cremastinae sp. A BG-2022a | reverse complement strand
ATCAATTAATCGGAATAGAGTGCATTATGCGAAGTTGCATGAAGAATGCGTCTAGAAGAACAGCAAAATATCAATTAAAACGTCAAAAAAGCGGCCGCGAAAAGTTAGTTTTTTCGATTTTAAAAGCACGAGTAACAACGCGGTCGCTTTTTCCTTGTTGACGTTTGTGAATAAATATATTTTGCTGTTGTTCTAGGTGCCTACTTTACATAACTTTGCATGATGTGCTCTATTCCGATGAATTGATTAGAAGCCTCGTGTGTTTTTTTAAAATACAGGATTAGTATATCACAGATGAAAGAGAACAGCATCTTTAATTTATTTAGAAGGTATATATTTAATGATGTAATAGAGAACTGTGAAAATCCATTTTTCCTGAACGTCGTTTCCTCGGAATCGTTTATCGTCATCGATCGCTCTATTGCGTAAATTCCGTAGGAAGGAAATAGAAGTTGGATCGTGATACTTTTGTATTTTTTCTCAATATTGTCACGAGAGTCCCGGTAAACGGTGAAAAAGTTTCATCCGTGGTGCGAGAGGGAGAAGAAATGCGACGGGATCGAGTCAACTTTAAATTGTAGCAGTTTTCCTTTATCGTGTCTCGTAATCGTTAAAGATGAAGCTCAGGATGTCAGGAGGGCCGGGGACAGTTTTATACGTTCCGCACGTGGCTGTAAAATCGCGGCGAGCTACCTCGCCTTCGCAAAGTTTCCTCATTTTTCTTGTTCGTACTAACATCTGCAGGATAGCATTGATCCTGACGAAGCTTCTGTTTCAGGCCATTTGTCGATTGACTTTCTCTCCAAATATATATCCATCCTTTCTTTTTTCATCACCGAAGCGCAACTTCGACGAAAAGATCAATTTTTCTTCTATCGTTTCGTAAATTCGCTTTGATAAAAAAAAAAGAAAATTCGAGTTACCAGCGGGAGTAAAAAAAAATCTAACAAAAGTCTGTCGCCAGACATTACGTTTTTTTTATATCCAGGTCATATATGTTACCGGGAGAAAACAGAACAAATTACAATGCCATATCGGATCCTCGTAAAATAAAATAAATGGAGGAAAAAGTATAACGGAAAAAATTCACGTGGAAAAGCTCACATTCGCGATATACGGATTACGGTCAATTTTTATACTGAGAGCGAAAAATCCGTTCTCATAATTTCGAACACCGCGAGAAGTTTTGATTCAGTGAATTATCGATAAAATCTGAACATTTACGTTGTAGTTATTCCAGAGGTAGCCTAAAAGGTACACCATAAAAATAAAAGAAAAATATGATACAATGCGAGCAGTTTTCGAGGCGTTAAAAACTACTTTTTCACTCGACTTTTACGATCACACGATTTTAAAATTCTCGTTTTCTCCTTCTCTCTATCTCTCTCTCTCTCTCTCTCTCTTAAAAAATAAAAAGAAAAGTTGAGTATACGATCTATTCTGTAACGAGAGAGTATCGCCTTTACGATCCGGATGATTCGTTGGTAAAACTTTAACGTATGAAGGCTTTTTGAATTATTCTTCTATTATTATTGATCTTTAATAAGAATTATATTGGGATAATGTGCAAAAAGTGAAAAAATGCCGAATGGCATGAGGATGTGCATAAAACGAAGACTTGTGGTGGATTGGCACAAGCATGAGTGTGACACAGAATGCGAGAGCTTTACAATCACACGAGTGCCAGTGTCAATTTACCACAAACCAAAAAAAAAGTAAGATCAATACTGAAATTTACTACTTTTCGCACGCAAAATAATTATCTTCGAAAAACGCACTTTCCGAGGAACCATGAAAAAAATAATATGTTGGTATGAGATTTCTAGTAACAGAAGCAAAATTAAAAAAAAAATTCGTTTTCGAAAGGCCAAAAAAAAAATAAGTGTCAATTCGGAACAAGGTTATTACAGGAAGGTTCGAAGAAAATTAAATTGTACGCCAAAGTAGGTGCACTGGAGATGGAATTATAATGAACAAAGAGAAAGGAATCTCGTTAATTTAATAAAATAAATCATTTACTCGCTTATTCGCTTTGTAATCTGCAAAGTCTTTCTTTGACATAATTTTCATTTCTGCGACGCTCGATTTAACTAAGGGGTTTTCCTTCTCGTCTTTCTTGGCCTCGCGTCTTCTGTCGAAAGATACCAGTCGTGGCATCTTTCATCTGCTCTCATTTTTTCTCTCGCTCGTCCTCGTCTCCCTATCTCAAATTCTCGCGATGACAGAGGATTCGCCCTCGGTATCAAAAACTGCTCTTTGATGAATTTCCAAAATCTGGCTTAGTTCATTAAAGTATAGTAGAACCGCGACAGTTCCTTTCAAAAATTCAGGAATTTCGAAATGTTTAATCCGGTTAAAATTTCTTTAACGCTTCGTTTTTATTTCATTTTCATCCAAGAATGAGTAATCTTCCATGCCGATTTTGCAGGGAGAATTTTTTTTGTATTAAATTTTTAACTATCTTTCTTTTAGTTTTCTTTTTCAAAGATACAGCCCTTTGAAAAATTTTGAAAAAATACGAAGAAGTATTCTTTAAAGAAATCCCGGAATTATTTTTAAAAAATTGTATTTCTTTCGATTTCAAACAAATTATTTTGGGTGCAATCCAAAAATGTACATTGATGAATTAAAAAAAACTTATTAAAAAATCATTTTTTCCGATAAAAATTAAAAATTTCAAAGATAATGTCGTTGCAATTTTACATACCAACAATATAGCATGTACTACTTTTTACACAAAAAGTAGTAAAGTCGTGAAACCTCAATGGGATAACAAAATAAAAAGAAAAGAGAAAGATTCAAGTGGTTTTCAAGAGCAACAGAGTGGCGAATGAATTGTATTTTTCGCCTGCTTATTCTGTTTTGTTTCTCTCTTCGCGTGTCAAGTTTTGTAGAGAATGAAAATTATTCGAAGGCGATGAGCCATCAATTGAATAAATTGTTTTGAATTGGCGTTCGAAGGCTGCTGGAATCTTGGTAGACCTTCGAACGAGCGCAGCTCGAGGCCAAAAGCACAATTTACAGACACGGAAGAGAGAAGCGAGCACCGGAGAATCTAGTTTTCTTGCGGAGAATCGCTTTTGTTGGGTACGTCGGCTGAAAGAGAATCTCGAAGCACATATCTGGAGAAGCGCGGACAAGCGGCTCTTGTGAGGATGAACAATGGCACTCGGCAAATAGGTAAAAAGCCCGTACGTGCCTGACTACTCTAATCTCCGGCTCTGCATCGTTGTCGGAAGTCTCACTTTGAAACTAGAAAATTCTCGCTGGAAATACCCAGAAGGGTGATCAAAAAATCATTTTTACATTTTTTTCCCTTGGAAAGTAAGATTTTACTCGAAATGATATTCTCTATTAAAAATACCTGAATTATTACAGTTTTTACGTTTCTTTCAAATCAAAATTTTTAAGGAATTATTGGGAGTTGATTTTTTTAATATTATATTTTAGTGGCATCAAGTCCGTCTCTTCGAGTGGTTTCAGAATTTATAATTTTCGATATAAAGATTTCAAGAAAGTCCGAACAAATTTTTCTTCGCTTCTATTCAAGTTAAAACCTGTAGAAAAGTAATTAGTCGAAAATATTTACTCAATAAAAAATGTAAGCGAATCTACACATCCAAAAAACTGTACGATAATTAAAAAACACCTCATCTCTAAAAATAACTATTAAAAAAACTTCTTTGACGCAACGATAAATAACAATTAAATTTTTACCGGTCGTAATTGCGTTCTTAGTCAATTTTAATCCCAATCTCTTGTCAATTTCCCACCCCTATATATTCGCGCAACTCGGTATATTAATAACCCGGCATTGATTACAATCACGTAACACGTCGGGCGAACAATTTTTCACTTAACGTCAAAAATGTTTTCCCATTAATCGTGCACTTATGTAAGAGGCGCTCGTACTCGAGAGTGGCAAACACTTGCTCCGTTTGTTCCGTGGCGATATGACTTACGGCTTTCAGGATTCGAGGAGCAAAGTTTTTCCTAGCTATAACTCAAGAGAGGGAGGAAGAGAGAGGGGAAGGGAATGTAGGAGGACGAGAGGCCGGAGAATGCAAGCCGAGCTGTGCGGTTTGAAGAAAAAGCGGTGTGCTTCCGGTGAGGAGGCAATGGGCATCCCTTTGTTCGACCGCATGCGGGAACTTATCAATTTTGTCATATATGAGAAGTACGAAAGCAGCGAGAGAAGAGAGAGATGAAAAAAGGTGGAGAATTTGGACAGAGAGAATGAGAGAGAGGGAGAAAGGCGTCTGGCAACTTTTGGCCTCAAAAAAGATATATTTCAACTTTTTGTGAAATATCCGCGTGACGGGGAAACGTAATATTCGATGTAGGTCGGTTGGAGTAGGGAAAAGGAAATAGCGAGAGAAAAAAACAAGGCGAAGTAGAAAGAAGAAGGAACTCGGCGGAGGGAGAAAGCATCAGCGACGAGAAGGAACGATGTGCAGCCGAGTGGACGGATAACTTTTACCGGGACGAGTTTTGGAACGCGAAGCTTATATTCACCCGAAAGTTGCAAACTCTTTTCTGGTTTTTTACTTGGCCGGTCGATAGACACTTCTCTCTGCGATACCGCACAAGAAGAAAATAAACCGGGCGTATAACAATGCTCTTTCTCTCCTTATTTCGGAAAGTACTTAATTTTTTTGTCTTATCGCGCCCGATTGCCCGGACACGTGGTACGGAGGACGTGACGAGCCGCTATTGTCGACTGGGAACAACCTCGACGACGAAGTGACTGCTTTTAAGCTGTCTCTGAGACTGTGCTTGATTGATGGACTTTTCACGGAACGGATTGGATCCTGGCTTTGTCTAGATTCTCAACCGGAGCAACCGTGTCGACGACCAACTCTTGAAAACCCCTCTTCGTACGAGCGAAAAAAGCGAGAGGTTCTTACGAAAATTCGATGATAATTCATCGTGCTCTAAACGGTAGAAAAATATATGGTATTGATGCTTCGGTTGTTACGACGGAAAAACAGATAACTCAAAAAATGTTTCGAGGGTGAATCCATCACCGATATCGTGTCTGACCCCGAAAAAGTTTGCCGTCTCGTTTGCACGGAGGGGAAAATAGGAACGTCTGAAAAGTTGATCTCTAGACTTTGGAGCATGGTCCCGCGATAAATTGACTCATATTCTTTCTCGTAACGGCGCGCTGCAAGTCTCGGAGCGCGTTTGAACCGTTCAACTTTTCCTGGGCGAAAGTTGTCACGAAAAGCCATTATCTCTCTCATTCTTTTGCTTCTCTTTGTCCGCGACGGTAACTGTTCGCCATCGCGAAAGACGGGCCGGTCCAACAGGAGGAAGGAAATCTCCATCCAGAGCGGGTAATCCATGATTAATGATTCAAGAAGAAAGAGTGTGCCGGCGATGGTGTGCCAAACCACTTACTTCATTATTATCACGATATGGCGCGATTCGGTACGGAACGCCTTTTTCTCCTCCCCGGGTTCATTCTGCGTTTCTTTAGGGTCACAGCACGGCTAGTTTCCCGGCTAGATCCATTAATATACCTTCAGTCCGTATCAATGATGAATTAAGCCACTTTCCCGTTACATTAAACGCCCGAGTACGGCTCCTTCCGCGATCCCGGAGGATTTACACGATGATAATTCAGTCAACCCTTCGACCAACTTTTCCCCGAAGACGGCTTATCTTTTCGCCCAATTTTCATTTCCGTGGCTGAGAAATTCAATTCATTTCTCAATCGGGATTTCTCCGCTCCGCGAGCCAAAGAAGTACGAAAGTACCAGAGCACGCAAAATTTGTCTCATCAGCTTGCGTCCACGATCGCTGCTTTTTATATATACTTCAAGTAAAATAAAGAAAATAAATACGCGGCGGTTACGGATATTTTGCTTTCCCGAGGATTCGCTGCGAAGTTTTGAATTTGTGCTATTTCCAAGCCGAACCTCTGAAATGAGAAGCGATACAGACTCGAAGAAAAGTGCCTCGGCCTCGCTTATTTTCGTGTCACGTACAACGCTCGTTAGTCCTTTCGTTTCGAAAAATCGATGCACAGTTCTTGCCCGTCTCGAATCTGTAGAAGACCGGGGCAAAGGAAGAGAGAAGCGGCTCATTGATTACCGACGTCCTTTGAAAATTCTGTTTCACGTACTAGCTCTCAACCCCTCACCCTTCCCCTTTTATGCTTTTTATCCGACATTTTTTTCTCTCGTCTATATTCCGCATCGGACTGGCAATCTTCGGGCTCTCGGTGTTATCAAGACTCTCGGTTTACTCGATAAAGGTCGAAACGAGTAGACTCGTATCGTTGATAACGAGGATCGCGAAAATTTATATGGGACACTTCTCTCGCCATTCTTTTTATAACGCACTCGAGCAGAGCGCGGAAAAAGAAAGGATGACGAGTCAAAGGAGAGTGAGGGGGTGGCAAAAGGGAGAAAAATATAGGAGAGAAAGAAGAGAGCGATGAAACCATTAAGAGTGTGTAGTACGAGGTCAACTAGCCGGTCGAAGAGCCAGACAGGGAAAAGCGTCGCGAGCATCAGCGAGAAAAAGTTGAAAGTGCGCATATCTATAGGGGATGGTACAACAGAAACGAAGAGCGTAGTGCTCTCACCGGCAACAAAACCCGCGCGATGTAAATGTATGTAGATTGGTAGCTCTTTTTGTAGGCGCGGCTTGTGTGCGCATTCGAGCAGGCCAGCAAGTGCGCCCCTCTTCTGGATGTACATTTTCTTCTCTTTTACTCGCCGAACATTCTCTACATCCGCGCTAACCGCAGAAGCACCTTCATCGTCCTCATTGTCATCATCGCCGAGGACGAAGCGTTTCCTTCCCCCCTTCTCCCCTTTCCACCCCTCGGAGCACCCTCTCCTTTTCCATTCTTCAATTTCTCTCTCGCACCGACGACGCCCTGCCACTCCACACGACGTATAATCACCCCCGCCGTAATTACACTTTCCTCCTGTCGTTGACCTGGAGTCTGATTTATGCTGCTCGCCTGACGTCCTAACGACCCGCTCGCTGAAATTCGCTGCAACATCGCTCATCTATTTTTATGTGGGACACACGACTCGTTATCCGATCGGGAAAAAATTCGCAGTGTTTTTCGAGCTCCTTGTAAGCCTGTCCCGTTTATTATACGAGCTGAATTAGGGGATGGGATGAAAATTCGTTCCGGGACATCGAAGGAACAGGTCTTTGGGTGATAAGTCTTCAAAAGTTCGGTTTTGATGAGGAAGAGCGAGAATTTCTCCAAGTTGAAGTTGAGAAAGAACGTAAGAGGAGCGGAAACGGATGGATGAAATGAGACAGAATTTAGCCGTTAGATGGCCTGATCGGTCCCCCGAGTGCTTTTCCGGTACTTTTCGAATGAAATCTGAAATTTCGAGTTATTCTAGGATTGCGGAGATTGGCCGATGTCGCTCGAAGAGCCTAATCGGTACCATGAGATCGTCTCTCATCGTAGCACAGGGCCAACGACTGCGTCGTCCAAGGGAACGAACCCGAACGAGAGAGGCCACTCAGGAAAACTCCGAACGAGCCGGCAGACTGCTCAGGGACTAGCGAGATTTTTGTCATCAGGCAATCTGCATAGATTTACATCCATTTAGTCGCTTAGTTAAACGCGTTATCAAAATCGCTTTCGTGTTCTTCCCCTCGCTCACGTACTTTCCATAGTCCTCGGTTGTGGTATAGACTCGAGCGGAATATTACATATTCCTCATCTTCGCGCCATCCGACCACCATCCAGCCCCTGAGGGTGCTTGCATGGAACGTTGGGTCATTTGAACGAGGCTACTTTACATACAAGATAGACGGAAACGTATCATTTCAACTCTCTGCGAGCCTATTATCATTTTTTTCCACAATTAATTATTTTATTTGAATTTTTAACAACTTTTTTTGAAACTTTATTCAAACGTGCGAGTTTAAAAAATCCATTTCTAGACCGTTACATTTAACTACAATGAAAAAATGCAAACCTTATTTTTTTTACTAGTGCGCAAATCATGAAGGGATAAGGAGGGAGAATAAAGAGGCTGTAAAAGAGGAGGCAAAGAAATGGGAAATAGGAAAAAGTATGACGAAGCGAAATATAGACGAAGGTAAGGTTATATCCGATGTGAAATACCGTTTCATTCTACATTTTCATATAAACTACTGGCAGACTCTTTTAGATGCAAATATGATATTCCTAACCCGTCTGCAATGCATCATCTTCTTTTCTCTCGTATTCGTTGGCAGGCGGGCGCGTAAACCTGCCAGACCGAAAAACAGCAACCGAAGAGGTAGCATCAGCGAGAGGGAACAACGCGCGTTTCATCCTTCGCGTTAAGAAGTTGTCGAGTTTAGACACTTCGTCGAAAGCACGAAAATTATCAGGTGAATTTTTAATATTTTCATATTTCCAAAAATCGGAGATACGGGCTAAAAGTTCTTGGAAATAACCGATCGGAGAAGCGGCCAATTAGCTTCTCCATTAGAGCAATTCCGAATGGAAATTTCCATCAAGGCGTAGAATGAGAATTGCTTAACCCGGCGAGTTTATATGCATAGGAATACATGCACAGGGTGAGATTCTCCGGTAGGAAGGCACGTATCTGCACGCGCATTTCGAACTCTAAAATGCTCACACGCGGGTGTATAAGCGTATACATATTTAGCCAGAAGCTGTGGAATATACATGGCGCATCCGCGCGAAACTCGGCACCCACAGCTCGACGACCATAAATCTGGAACAAAACTAAGCTCCTGCGACCCCGCGTTGTACATTGCAAGTTTAAAGCCTGCTAAGTAATTATTAATGTTCACCTGCGAAGCTGGTGTTAATACGAGAGACCGAGTAAAGCTGGATCGTCGACGAGCCCTTAAGCGTTTGGTCTAGACATAGCTTTTCTGTCTGGCTGCAATTGCTCTTATCCCACCTTCGCAACCACTTCTTTCTTGTTTTTCATCCGTCAAGAATGTTCCTCAACGATAAACAAATTCACAACGAAAGACTTTATATATAAATAACTTTCAGTCGTTTCGAGACACTTTTGATATAAATTGATTCATGACGCAGAATTTGGTTAACGATTTACGTCTATGGGATTGAGAAATGACGCAGCAATCAAAGTTAGACTATAAAAAAATGAGATTCTCAAAAGATGCGCATTGTACGATGAATCGTTTCACGATTCTCTCTCTCTCTTTTGCACACTATCTTTCGAAAGATCTTTATCTCGCTCGAAGTTCGTCGTTACTTCACCTAGACACCCAATTCCACCATAATTATTCGCGGTCTTAAAACAGACGAGACTCTGTCCCCGAACTTTGCTTCGCTCCCCATGCTCTTATACCGGTTTTGCATCAGAGTTATATCTGCCATCGTCGTTTCTGGGAGACGCGAACGTTCAGTCGTTACACGGTGACATTATCCCTGAACGATAAAATCGACTATAACTGCCGAGGAAAGAGAGAAGTGCTCGGAGTGAGAGGGGAATTGTCGAAACATGAAGACGAGATTGCGCTTTAATATCGCAGGTGGAAAAGACGCGATGGCGATTGGTCGCGCGTGTCGTTCGCTGCTGACAAAAGTGGGCAACCGAATTAACAGTAACACCGACGAGAAGTGGTGTTACAAAGCCGAGAGGGTGGACGCCCTTCTCGTGATTAGTCCTTTTCCGACAGGTTATACCTGCCACCGGTTTCATCATCAAGAACCTCAACAAGTCTTCGCAAGAAACGAGAAAGCTTTTTTTTTTAAAAAAAAAATCGTTCTCGCAACCAGAATATCGACATGAAGCCACAAGCTTCCGTATATTTATACACGCGAGTACGGAATGGAGACTCGATAGTGAAAATTTCCTACTTTCGTACGACCCATAATCTTCTATCGTAAAGTCGCCAACTAATGTTCGCGATCGCGCACAGGTGATAAGAATTTTATTTCGCACGTACGTTTTCGATACGGCACTCCTCTCGGTGTACATTTATACTCGGACGCCGTATATCTGTGCACACGTGGAAGGAAAAACGCACACAGCGACAAGTAAATATAGCGGATCTGAAGTGCCTGATAGTCACGCTTTCAGGGTAATGAATTACCGTAGTTAAATAAATAGACGGGGCAAACCCACCTGGCCATATCCGGATCCAGGTACTTTCACACGCCGAGGAAATCTGATAAGCGGCCTCGTATTGACCTAAAAAAATCCCGCCTCCCCTCATCGTCGGTTTCCAATGGCTTTTTCATGTGCGGCACTGTTTCATGAATTGAACGAATTCCAATTGAAATAAAAGCGAGAGACTTAGAGCCTGGCAACGCGGATTTTCACGAAACGAAAACTTTATCGAGCATTGCCAAACGACCTCCCTGACGTATTCACGTTCGCACAATCATCAATTACCTTAATGACTCTGGAGGCTGAATGATGAAAAGTTCAGACGGCCGTTCCAGCCGTTATCATATTATTGCTCTCTCATGCGAGCCTCATATTTTAAGAAAGTAACGACTATACTCTTGAGTTTGGCATCCGGGGGGGTGAAAGGGCTCCAGAGCTAGGTGGTGAATGCCGCAGGGATGCAAACGCCGCGTCGACAGTCGTGGAATGACGGAAGCGACGTGGAATGAGGAAAGAGCGAGAACGCGATTCTGACGCGGAAAAGAAAAGGATGAGAATTTCGAGTTGCGATGGTACGGGAAAGAAGTGGGAGAGGGTAGGAGGGAATAAGTGCGCACGTGGAAAGAGGTCATGGCGGGGTGGGCTGCTCGTTCTCCGTAAAATTACTTCTGGCCGTTCTCTTGAAGGACCTAAAGTCCTGAGATGGGGAGCCAGGGGAGAGAGACAAAAATAACGTAGATGAGAGAGATGGAGAGCCTAACGCTAGACCTGTTCGGGCGCACACCACCGGCGGAAAACCCCTTCGAGGGGGGGCCTGGAGATGGGTCTACATCTACTTAATGCCCTCGCTATGCGGAACAAATTACTCGAGGGACCGAGAAATTAAGTCTCGACATCTTCGCAAAATCCACTATGTGTTCAGCACACAGTTATTTCCGTTAACACGAAGTTAGAAAAAGAGGGTTGAGCGGAGCGATAGGAACGAGGGAAAAAATGAGAACGTGTGGAATGCAAGACCGATCGAGTATCACATCGTCATTATTCGCTTCCAGTCTCTTCGCAAATGACTTCTTTCCACTCTTCTTACATTTTTATCGTTTCGTCTGTCTAGCTACATCTATAAAGTGTTCGTGCCTTATTCCGCGGATTTATACGTCTGAAAGATTGAGAGACTGTATGCAATCGTGGCAGCAATATTGCTCCATAGCTACGTCACAATCACTACCCCAGCACGGAATAAAGATATCCTTGCAACTTTTGTCTATGGTGCGATGCACCCGAACAACGAGCTAGATATGGGTCTTTTGCCAAATGGGCATTCGGCCAAACCGTTCTTTCGTACACATGAAACCACTGAATATACTTTGGCGCGAATGTGAAAAGCTCCGAGAGAAAACATTTCGGATATATTTTGAATGTACTTTACCACACTATTCTTTACCAGCACTTTCGTTACGATGAAAGTGTAAATCTGAGAAATAAAATCATAGCGCGTCATGCAAGATCGATGAGTCCAGCAACTTAAAGAGACCGATCACGAAATGCATGAACTTTGAAATAACCCGCCTTTATAGTACTCTCAAAAACAAATTTCTTCATATTTTAGACTATAAAGTGACTCATTTCGTAATCAAATTCAAAATGGAGACTGAATTCTCGAGCTAAGACACAGGCTTACGTTCAACACTGTTACATTTTCGGGATCGAAGCGGTTGTGATTTTAACCAGAGAGGGAAGGTCTCGAAAGGGTTCGCGAAGCGAAAAACGCTATAGTTAGAGAAAGCGCTCTTCATCGTCTCCGACTGTTCGGAACGTCGACGCCCGATTTTGGCAATATCCAAAAGTGGTTTTTCTCGTTTTCGAAACTCTGCCACAGTGCTAAGTCTTCACTAGTCGAATACGAAGCAAACCTTCGAAAGCAGTTCTTTAAATCTACTGCACATGAGAAAAACAAGAGAAGAAAATAAAAGTATAGAATGAGGGAAAAAAAAGAATTTTGCGAAAAGCAGAAAATCGTAAATAAAGTACAAACATTATTAAAAGATAATAATAATAAACACCCGACGGAATGTTACTAGTGTTCAATTTTTAAAAAAAGCAAAAAAATGACAGATATAATCGAATAAAATAATTTAAAGACAATAATCACAATGATTGTCACTTAACAGGATCAAAGTGAGTCTCGCCAATGTTGGGCATTTCTCGAGCCTTATCCTGTTGACTTTCTAAGACTAATAAAAATGGGGAAAACAAGCAGAGTAATTGCCAGTAGTATGCGCGTGCGGAGAAAACCCAAACTGAAACTTAACTGGGCTCTGTATTACTACTGGTGGAAATCAGCTAAGCCAAGACCGTTTGCAGAGCCGGCTAAACGAGAAACTTATCTAATCCAACTTCGGAGCGCCAATACTACGAGCGCTGTTACCGAGTGCAAGTGAACAAGCGAAGCTATAGCCAAAAAGTGAGAAAGAGATTCTTGCCGGTAGATGATACCGCAAGCAACAACACTTTCTAGCTCTCTACTTTTCGTTCTCTCGCCAAACTTCTTACGTATATTAACGCATCTCCTATACTTATATTTAGTACTGAACGAAGAAGAAATATATCTATAGGTAAGATTTCATTCGGGCGACCAGTCAGGCTCTCGGAAACTCCGCTATCTCTCTTTCCTTGAAGCAAGTCTGGAAATACCTACTCTAGGTCTTAATTACTCCAAACAGAAAATAGCTGTGTTTAATCAGCCGTTTAGTGTACAGTGAGTATCAGCTGCACCAGCAGTTGGATCACTTCGCAATGAAAGCTGTATTAACATTTTATAGATATCGTACTATCATTATAAGAGGATCGAATAATGTGTCCAAAGTCCGTGATTAACCTTTTTTTTGTTAATTTACAAAACATAAAATTTACGTTATTGTCGGTGGATAACTTTTATATTTGAAATCAAAGATAATGATAGCATCTAGATGAAAATCCAGGATTGGCGAAGGAATCGAGATCAGACGGTTAGAAGCTAAGAACGAAGGCGATGGTGAAATTCGGTGAGACGGAAGCGGAGGGACGAGCACCGTTCCTGACCGAATGTCTACTCGGAGGTCTCGAGGTTGGCCCTTAGTCGGGGAAACCCCTGTGATACTCGAGATAAGGCCTCGAGGCTTGTTGGTGCAACCTGACCAACGCTAAATCCTAAATCCCCATGCGACCGAACCAAGTTGAGCCATGCTCTGCCGTTGTAACAGCGGTGTGCCATTCCCTTCTGAGCCAAAGACCATCCCACGAAGGATCTATCGATCCTGCCCTCCTTCTTCCTCTATCTCATCCTCAACCCTCACCGGCTAGAAATCTCGATGTCCTTCTCCTCAATTGCACTCAAATGTTCTACAGAAGCATGCGAGGTGGCAAAGTGGTTCTGGGGGGTGTAGAGGTTAATCGAGCAACATTCAATGCGCATCAACCACAGGTCCCAACCTCAAGGATGCAGAGACAATATAACTCTCTAGAGACTTGTTCCACTAAACAACAAGAAGCAATGGCGTCCAGCCATATATTGAAATCTCAAGAACTATCTGATAATTGTACTCCAAAATGATCTGCTTTAATTTGAATTTTTTCCTCATACTTAATCGTAACTGAGAAACATTGATGTTTTAATTTGAAAATATTTTAGTTGATTCGCAGTGTGCGAAGAATAAATGATTTATTCTTGGCATCGCTCGCTGAGCACAGCTTGCTTTGGAGAAGTATGGACTCAAGAAGTCGGGTGATTTTACAGTAGACATAGCTTTGTGCTGTAAGCGAGGGAATCCGTGAGCTTCAAATGGAGGGGTAATTAATGGCGTTGCCGCGCAATCGGTCACGCCGACCGAATTTACGGCGAGCTGACACGAAATTGGCTGGAAGGTTAATTCCCGTTGATTCCCGGTCTACCAGGAGTGTGAGGAAGCGCGCTTCTTCTTCGACGCGTGAAATCCAACCAGCCAATAGCGATATAGAGCGATTCAACCCTTTATCCCCTTTACACGAACAAAATTCAGAAGTCAACTCTCACCCTGCGTCTACTTTCTTTGGATATCGACCTTCCGCTGAAGGCTAAGCTCAAACTCGCCGAAAAGCCAAACTCCGATTGTGACGGTACGTTTATTCAGGCATAGACCCTTTTCACCTTATCCTTCATCTAACTGACCTCGACGTTTATCCAGAATTTCTGAGGAAAATTCACGCTTTAAATGTTCTCCGTGGCAAATAAACATTTTTCAATCTCCTTCACGAGTTGGTGCATTCATACAATGATGAAAACTAGTTTCGAGTGTTCTTTGATAGAGGAAGAAAAAAATGTTTTTTCGGCCGCGAGCGCACGGCGCGGAGGATTTGGCGCGGAAATGGGAGGATGAGGGCTCGTCAAGAGCGGCGTTGGCGGAGAAGGTGGTTTGCGGTAGGATGCGGTAAGCGGCAATGAATTAATCGCCATGAACAGGGCTCACCCGATTCGCTTTCCCCCTTTTAACCAAAATCCCTCGCCGCTTTTGCTGCTCATCCGAGTATCGAGTAGAGACAATCCTGAGGGTCTCCCACGTTGTACCATTACCTACAACCATTCTGCGTCTCTCGCCTCTTGTTTAAACTCTTAATGCCTCCGACCACAGCCATAACCACTACATATTGCAAGTTTCACTGCTGTTTCGGCCGTTCTCCTTTTAACGTCGCCGAGCAGTCTCTCCCAGAAGCGACATCCTCCCTTGGTTGCAACATTCACCAGATTGCCAAATGCCGACAGATTATTAAAATTGTGAGGACATTACGAGAAAATCTAAATAGTATTCCTTACTTTTAATTGGATCCCGTTTAATCCTCTTACGTGTTGACTCTTTCGCAAATGGCAACGTGAAGCTAGCATTTTCAGAAAATATCAACCTTATGAAATACCTAAAGAAATTAAATTTTCATTGTGCAAATCGTGCGGAGGTTGGGTCTGCAATCGGATTGTGAGCCACGCTATTCACTATTCAAACGCGTTCTCGTATAGACTTTGATACGAGTCTACGAATGAAGGGAGGTTTGAGCGAAGCAGCGACACATGCTGACACGGATTTAGAGGCAACGCAATAAATAATCGACAGTTCCATTTCCCTCGGGGCCAAGCTAGATATTTGAATACGGATTTGTACATGTATGTACGGAGATGTACACGTACAGACAAGCCATATGCAAAACACCTTTACGCTGTCTCTAACGCGTAGACACTTATACAACTGTACAGATCGCACACTCCAGGCAAGCCCAGGAATTGTTTACATCTCGGTCCGTGTGCTTTCAACCTTGCTTTGCCTTAGTCACTCAACGCATTTCTATTTATCTTGATCCTCTTTTGTGATAGAAACGAGCACGGGAAACGATGAATAAACGTACTCTCCTCGCTCGTTCTACCATCACATAAAAGACGGAATCTTTCTCAACAAAGGCGATCATGCGATCGACGCTAACAAAAACTATGTATTTTGCAAAACGCTTTTCCACTGGAAAAAAATCCTTAAAAAATTAGAAGAATTTATAAATGGTGAAATTCATTCAAAGCCTCGAAACAAAAATTTCAAAAAGGTAGCAAAAGTGAGTCGGTTTTGAAAAAACTTTCCTTGCAGAAAAATTTTTGGACGTCCGAGAGAAATTGTACGTTGGCCTGAATTTCGTTCGTGAGGATATACATGTCACTTTTTTTTCTCTTGTGCCTGTCATTGGTGATCGTCAACGGTTTCGCAGCCTCGTTGCCTCAGATCTCTCTCTCCCTCTATCCTTTCTTCATCGTATTTTGTTGTACACGGTGTACGGGCGACAGGCAGCTGCTAACACAGTGTCCTACCAGGGCAACACACACTTTCACTGGCGGAAAAGCTTCTTGTCTTATTTTTCACGTGCTTATAGCGCGACGAAGTAGTTCGGAAAAGTTGTCCGATACTCGGGAAGGGTGTGCACATTGTTGTATGTACGAGTTCGCGTGTAGTGACGTATAGTCGTTGCGACGAAGCAAGGGAATGCTTTTTGCAAAGTGCATGAAACGTCGCCCCCCTCGTAGACTGATGGACAAAAGAATGTTCAAACTGAGTACGAAAAGTGCTAAAACTGACGAAACGACCCGCATATTTCGGCTTCTCGTTGTCGGGCGAGAGATCGATCATATGGCTCCCGAGAATGAGAAAAAGACCGGAAGCTCAAATATTTGAGGTAAGATCGTCGGATAAACGGCAGAGTTCGTTAATTTTTTGTAATCGCTCGGACGCTGAAAATGCCATCACCGGTGCATGTTGACAGACCGCGAATGAACTCGCGAAATTCAAGGGCTATTGCAAACACAGCGGGAGAAGAAAAGTCGTCGAGTTGTCGGTCGTTTCGGGTTGCCTAATGAAATTCAACTACGCTCGGATCTCCTTCACCTGCGCCGGGCAAACGGCAAAGAAAAGCGGATCCCTACGGTTGTTTTATAAATACTTGAGTCGAGTGTTTCACGATGTTTCCTGGTTTCCGTAGAACCTCTTTACTTTACTTTGTAAACTTCTCTCTTTCGGCCGTTTGACACTGCTTCCCTTCAAGTCTCGAATCCGAATCCTCTCCGACTTCTTTCTTTCCCCTATCTCCAGCTCTCACTTTGACTCAATCCCTACTTCGTCCCCAACTCGCATTTGTTTCGCTTCGCCTTTTATTTACAACGAATACTTTTCACCCTTCGAAATTTCGATGCTCGTCTTAAGCTACTCAATAAACTTCTCAACTAGAATTAATTATAATCCATATCCGAAAAAAATTCTCTTTGCAAA
Organism: Cremastinae sp. A BG-2022a; assembly: GCA_030522545.1. Taxonomy (NCBI): domain Eukaryota; kingdom Metazoa; phylum Arthropoda; class Insecta; order Hymenoptera; family Ichneumonidae; species Cremastinae sp. A BG-2022a. Next base: position 12,480 of record JAPYYW010001418.1, on the reverse strand, counting down.
TTCAACGTTTATATAAGCAATCGCAGAGCCATGTGCACTGCTGAGAAATACATAAATGTAAAAAAAAATCGTCCAGAAACAGCATTTCCATCGAGATTCAGTAACTATGGCGTATTGAACGTGGAAGTTCGCGAAGTGAATAAGAAACCAGAAAAACGTGACCCTTGTGCGATCATGAGGATCGTGGTTATATTTTGCGCTGAGGAAAAATGTATGGATTTTCTATTGAAGTTTTCCAACCTGTACTTTCACCAACACCCGGAACCTGGCGACACGTGAATTTCCAATTCAAGTCACATCCTTTTTTTCATATCCCTTATACACTACAGTGGAAAAAAATGTTAAATATAACATTAAATGTATATAACGATATTTATAGATGGTTGTTTCGAGATTGACAATGGCGGAAAGGTCTGCTGACATTCGGCGACGTTTATCGGACTAAGAAGATTTGATATCGCAGAAAGGTGCATGCTCGTCGAAAATTGATGAGTTGTTACAGGTTTCATGTACACAATATCGTGAAAGACCAGTCGCGGTAAACCGCAGCTCACAGGTTTTGGCGAACAAGAGGAAATTGGGGGCGAATGGGTATTATTTTCAATAAGAAACTACCTCAAACTGCTTGAAGGACTATTTCGTATGCGGGACTGGTTGTACGAAGGTATAACCCAAATACAGTTCCCCTAACTTATATTGAAGATGCTTGGTATATATTGAAGATGGCTTTTGAGTTTGAATTGGAGTTCTGCGCACGCCTCGATGTGTCACAGACAGAATTCTGGTAGCTTCGAGCTCAGCGGTTTTGCTACGGATATCTCTCTATCGGGTGCTATCCTTCCTCAAAATTTATGCAGACCCAAACGTCTCCCTTCATCGTTGTCCGCAAATTTGATACCGAGTTGTAAGCTACTTTTATGTTTCATAAACGTATATATAAGACTTTTTAATCGACTTGTCTCGTAGAATATTTAATTGGCAATAGCTTAAGGTACTTCTTTCGAGACAGTTATTTACAGTCAAATGAATGACGAAACTGAAAATATATGCAGACTACGTTATTTTATATATACAAAAAATCGTACCATTGATTCTACAATCATTTTTGATGTGTCAAATTCTTGAGTATTGATTTGTTTGTACAGTATTGAATAAATAAGACAAATGAAATATTAAATCGTCAAAGACTTGAGATTAGCTCTCAAGAAGGCAATTTTGGAGATTCTCGTGCCAGAAAATTGACAGTATTTTATGACTCATAAATTACACGATAAAGTGTACATTTTATATTCAATTTGATTTATCGAATTTCAGTTTTTGGATGGTGTCAGTTGGATTCGATTGTCGTAAAATTGCTATAATTGAAGTTTTGGATATAATAGTCTTCATAAAAGTACGTGTATAAAACCCAATACAGAAAAGTTTTAGTTTAATATTTTTACTAAAAAATGTCACGATCGCTTTGATAAATTTTTGAAAATACAATTAGTAAAAGGTATTTGTCTTCAAAAAATAAAATTTTTATTAATTATAATTAGATTTGCTTTAATGACTGAAATACCTCATATAGTTATTTTGAAAAAAATCTGCTAACGACCAGTTGATAAAAATTGTTCAATGATTTTGAAGGATCGGCACAATGTCGTGCAATGAAAAATGTTTGCCTCGCCTGTTGAATACAGAGAACTGCGTGCAAGTATATATTCTCTATTTACAGAGTACATATTTATCTCGTAAAAATTTCGGGCTGTATCTTCGAATTAGGTAGCGCAGTTGAAGGCTTTCCAACGTAATATTTACGATTCCCGAAGCGTACCGGCAGTAAAGTTTCAATCTGCGAAACGTTCACCCGATAGAAATTGGTCGGAAATTTTTTTCGGAACGAGACAGATGTTGGCACATAAAATTTTCAGCCAGAAGTAGCAGAACGCGGAAACTCATGTAGAAAAAAAAAGGGAATGAGATGAGTGAGTGCTATCCGCAAATTCGTAAACTATAAAATGTTACACTCTATCGTTTTTAGTCAACTTTCTCAAGTTTCTGCGAGTTTCTCTCAATTCTTTTCTTTTTTCAAGATTTTCGCTTCGTATTTTCATTTTTTTTTGTATTTTATTGATCTCGGATATTACGATACAGCACGCAGTAGAAATACAAATAAAGTCTAGCGGAAGTTAGTTGACGTAGTGGAGAAAAGCAGACGAGTAGTTTCATATCCTTGTTTACGATTCTGGGAGGACACGAGCGACGGCAACGCGAGAGACGAGAACGCGAGGGACGAAGAGAAATGCGGTTGGTTATCATTTGGGATACTCGTTGAGCTCGTTCCCCAATCCTATTGACTGGCATCGTGTCTCCTCGATTGAAAGGAAGAAATAAGAAAAGATAAAAAATAGTAAAAAAAAAGAGAGAGCCAATCGGACTTTTTCTCAGCCAGACGAGACGTCAAGACGTCGCGAATTTATTTCGCGTGAAAAAATTGTGATAAGAAATATAAAAAAAAATTATAATATTTCATTAGAAATATGTGGAAAATTAAATCGTAAAAATAGAAAAAGTGCTAAAAATTGAGGTCGTTGGATAAATATTCTAAAAATCGGGAAGAAATTGAAAATCGATTGCAAGACAGACGTATCGCAGTGACAATCTTGAAAGACATTCTTCGAGAAATGCCACGAAATTGCTTTATAGTGCGTCGAGAGTTACAGAAGAAATTTCTACTAGGGAGGTGAAAGCGTAGTGCTCCGAAGGAACGAGGATTCCGGACGGACGGAATTTCTACTAATCCTTAACTGGGAATTATGCTGATAAATTCCCTAAATCCCTGCTCAAGCAGAGTCTTGAACCGAAGTCATAGCGGAAATCCTCCGGACTATTTCCCCAATGAATGAACGGATTCGCTAAACCGAAGACGGAACAGCCTAAATTTCCTAAGAGTTAAAGAGATCCCCCCCGTTGAACTTTATTTTTATATACTCTCACTCCTGGCAACATTTCTCCAAAAATGGTTTCACGAGTATCCAAACTTATGAGAATTTCGTAGAACGAAAAAAGTATCGAGAAGAACGATGAGAGCAAAAGTTTGAAGAAAAAAAACATCGTAATCTTTTTAATTTATTTATTCGTTATAGTCCAGTCAGCGCTGAGTGGACTATACCCGGGCAGTTGTAATCCCCGAAATACTTTTTCTCCGCCAGTGACACCTTCCTCCGTTTTCTTTTCGAGTATACGCAGTACACGAAGCATGCCGGAAAAAGTGGAAAACTGCGATTACAAAAACTTCGCAAGCCCCGGGTCCTTCTCACCTAAAAGCAGCCTAGCTTTTCCGTCACTCCTTTATTTTTCTCTTTCTCCACCATTCCCCGTTCTTCGCTATCTCTGTCACGAGATAAGGCAAGAAAGGGAGAGAGAGAGGGAAAACAGCGTCGAGAAAAAATAGACGTCTGTGCGTCCTTCTTCTTCGCCTTTTCTCACTTACCACTATAAAGTCGCCTACCATTCGCTGTTCCTTTATCCTGCTTCTTCTCACGACACTTTTTGTCCCCTGTTTGTTTTCCTTCTTCCACCCCACCACCCCCTTTTCCCTGTTTCCACGTATTTCGCGATTTTTCTCCCTCACCGTTTTGGCCTCTTTTTCTCACCTCCCGAGCACCACTCTCCGTCTTTTTCTCGCGGATTAAAACTTTGACACTTTGCTACTCTTTCTTTTTTCCAGCGTTCCTTCGTCGGAGATGCCGCCGGAGGCTTTCGCGAAGGGCGCCGACGCTCCCGGCATGCTGATGTTGAAGAATACGAGCAAGAGAGACCGAGATGTTGAAAAAATAGGGTCTCAAACGAAAAAGAAAAAGAATAACCTTAACGCGTAATCCGCAACTTCCGCGCGACAAATTTCAGTTTCCTTGCACATTTATTTTTTTCCTTCGTCGTTTTTTTTTTCTTCCTCAATTGCTTTACTTAGATCAAAGCTTAAAGAAATTAACCATTCTCTGGCGCTTCGCTGTGCTGCTTTTCCTGTTTATTCTGCTCGAAAAAATCGACGAGCGCTCGTTTATGCGCCGAATGACGAGGAAAATTATTTACGTTGTTGAATTTTGAGATAATTCGACATTTATTCTGCGCACGGTCCTTGTCCCTGATATTTTCGTGTATTATTTATGTGAATTTAAAGCATATTGTGAAGGTTCGCCTTTAATATTATCCGGTCTGTGGACAATGTAATGAATTATGGAAAAACTAATATATCCGCGAGGGCCAATATCGCCGTCGAATATTATCCGAGGGGCACAAAAGGAGCGAAGGATGGAAGCTCCGTCGTACTATATCGATTTTCAGGACGACACAGTCAAATTTCCATCGTCGTCGAGCCCGATATTAAAAAAGAAATTCGCGAGAGCGATCGGAGGCGCTAAGAGGAGCGTTCAAGACCGCTCGCGCTCGGTTATTGTCGAGGGAACGGGAGAGGCCAACAGCGTGAATTAAATTAACGCACGATGGAACGAGCGGATAAGTCACCCGAAGAGTGAATGGATGGGGAAACGAGAGGACATCGCGATCGAGGATGACACCGGAAGAGGACCCTCGACTCTGCTCCGAGCACCGAGATAATACGATGTACTCGATAATTTTCCTGCCCCGTGATATAATACTACTCGATGGCCCAGTATTATATCAGAATAATTGCACCCTCAATCCTCAATTCTCCTCTTATCAATGCTACAGATATCCTATTCAAATTGTCTTAAAATAATTCTTTTTTTTTTCGAATAAAATAACAGCTCTGCAACTTGGTACGTGGATAATTGGAATTTAAATTTTGTTTCGCGTTATTAAAAACCTATATTTGTTCGTCCTTTAATTGGGAAAAAATAAGAGGCAAGTAATACAATCGTATAGTTTCTTTTTTTTTGTGTTATGAGGTACGTTTTGGGTTATTTAAACAAATAATAAAATAAAAGTGAATTATATTAATTAATGTTTCTCTCTCGTAAACATAATCTCTCAGAATATAACACGAGAAAAAGAGTAAAATAATAGCTCTGCAACTTGATACGTGGATAATTGGAATTTAAATTTTGTTTCGCGTTATTAAAAACCTATATTTGTTCCTAATTGGGAAAAAAATATAAGGTAAGTAATGCAACCATGTAGTTTCATTTGTTTTTTTGCATTATAAGGTACGTTTTGGGTTATTTAAACAAATTCTAAAAGCACCGTTACTTAAAAAATAAAAATAAATTATACTAAAGTTTCTCTCTCGTAAATATATAATATTTCAGAATATAACACGAGAAAAAGCTTATTTGATGAAAAACGATCGCATATATAATTTTGAAGTTCTCTAAACTCTGAGAGCAAAGTTGCGAAGCGCGAAAGCAGATGAAAAAAATTCAGTGCTCGAATGAAGTCTGAAGTCAGGAAATACGCAATTTCCATTTGGCCTCTTCAGATTCGATCAGGCAAACTCCATTGGTCTCGTTTCGACAGGGCGGCGTCTCGGCGTCGTTCCTCACTGAAGAAAGTAATCTCGTGAAAAGATCACTCGGCAGCATTCCAATTTCGCAATCAATCGCTAATGCTCAAAGAATCGTTTCTTTATCGGGGGACTCTTTATCGCCGTTGCATCATGGAGACAGAGGGAGCAAAGTACCGAGAGAATCTTCCGCGCGAATAACGAATAGACAAGGAGAGAATTCGCAGTTTTACGATCGTCGAAGAAGGAATCGCGATAGAGAAGAAAATTTCCATTCGCGATCAATAGTTGTTTCGAAATGAGCGTATAGCTTCGAAAATACTTTAAACGCATCTCGGCCTGTTCTCGAGGAAAAAAAAATTATCTGAAGCACGTTTTATAGCACGAGAGGACAGAGAGCGAAAAAATAAAATGAGTACGAGAGCAGGAGACTGCATCGGAGTAAATCTTTCCGCACGTACAGCAACGAACGTGAAGAGGGCAATGGAAAGTGCGAGTCGGGCAGAATGGATGCTACAAACAGAATCCAGAGTAGTAAAAAAAGAGGTAGGAAGCGGGAAAAAAGGAAGAAAATGAAGAGAGAAGGGCCCTGAGAGATACGTCTTATTCTCGGGGCGTTCTCCTTCCTTTTTTAATAAATTCTCCGGAGCGGAGTTAAACTAATTAGCGGCACAGTCGTGGAATTTTAAATAAAATCACTTATCCGTGAGAAAGAAAAAGCGAGCGGGAGTGCATGAGAGCGCAGAGCCCGAACGTATACCGCGGCGGACATCGTAAAATACGAGTCCGTCTTTCTCTCTCTCTCTCACCCTATCTCTCCTTCGTACTTGGCAAGAAATTCGCACCACGGGGCATATAACACGTTCCAAAGAGCCTCTAGGGGTAGTTAGATACGCGAGAGCCGGATTTAAGCCGCAAAACACGTTCTCATCTCTCACGGTCCCGATTCGTCTCCTTCCGAAATTTTTTTTCCCCGCAGAGTCCGCGGACGAAGCGACGAGACGGAGCGGCCAAAAAAATGCGAGACGCGGAGCTATTAGAAAATTCGAGGATTTAATTAATTTCTTACTCCCTTGCCAAGTCAAATACTTCACGCCGCGGTGAAAAACAATTTTCCGAAGATTTCCCGGGACCTCGAGAAAATACCGGTCCGGCTTCGAAGCCGTTTTTTTTTCTCACTCCCGTGTACACACGATCATGCCTGGAGTGGAGAGGAAACGCCGGAAGAAGTGCGCTCGAGCTTCACGGCGTGGAGAACGGCGATGAAGAAGAAAAAAAAATGTAAAGAAAGAAAACAAGACACCATCGGAGGAGGGACTCAGGAATAGACGTAAAAGTTTTCGACCGAGCTCGCGGAGGAGATACACGACGAAAGTAGAAGAAACAAAGGAATGCAACCGAGTCGGGCAGCAAATTTTGTACCTCTGCCTTGGCATTACACACATACACACGTACGTAATTTTGTACATATATAAAGAGAGAATAAGGATGGAAAAAAAGAGAGAGAGAGAGCCAGTGCCCTCCTTTCTTACTCCTCGACAGAGAATTGGAAGCAACTATCCAATTTCCGAGGAAACGACGAGGAGGATCGCTCCGTTGGATATACGAATGGGGCGATCGGGAAAGCGAAGAGAGGGAGAGAAGACGAAATGAATCGTGAGAGAGTTCCTAGTGGATCGGAATGTGTCTGTGTGTGTGTGTGTGTACGCACACTCGTCGATATATTTGCTCCGGAGCGTGTGTATACGTGTGGACAAAAAGACAAAGAGGTGGAAAAAGAATCGAGGATGAAAGCGAAGGAGGATGGTACGCGAACAGAGAGAAAATGAAGGAGAGAGAGAGAGAGAGAAGCAGAGAAACGGTGGATTTCAGCTTAGCGGTCCAGCGAACTGGAAACTACTCTTCTTTCTTTTCCTCTTTGCCTCCTTCGTTCTGCTCGTTCCTCTCTTACCTTTTATTCCCCTCCCCTCCCTCCTCCACCCCCCCCCCTTCCCAAACCCATTCATCAAGTTAAATCTCTAAAAGATTTGATAAACGCTGCTGACATCGTGTCATCGAGTTTCCAACTTATTCCTCTTAATCGTTTTTTTTTTCTTCCTCGTACTTCCTGTTATTCGTGATTAGAACATTTACTCCGCGTATCTTTTCATATATGGTCGGGGCTCGCGTCATAAAATAGACCTCGACGAAAATGAGAAAAAGAATAGAAAATTTTCCCAACGCGCGTTCGCAACAGTCGATTCAATTTCGCACGACAGTTTCACAATTTTTTTTTTCTCCCCTCGCTTATAAAAAGTTCGTCGCGAGCCGGAGACGCTCCAGAACGATATAAGTTTTCACCTCGTTCTCCGTTTTGCTGTCGCTTATCCCGTTCGCTGGTTTCCTTTTTTCTTCCAATTTCAAGTGAAATTCACGAGAGAGACACACACGCCTCTTTCACGATTTTTTTCTGTACAAGAGAAATCTATTTCTAAGCTCTCGTGAAAAAGTTGGCGCGAGCGAACGAGGAGGGGGGGCTCCGAAAAAAGATGGTGAAAAATAGGAAGGTGTAAATATCGTTTGAGCGTGGAACAGCCCGTGGATGAGGCTAACGGACAAGAGAGAGAGAGAGAGGGATCGTTTCCCTTAGATTCGGGATTAAACGAGGTCCGCTGTTGAATTTGCAGCGTTCCGTCGTAAATTGCTCCAAAGAATTCGATATTAGAGCAGGGAGGAGTGGCCGCCGGGAAAAGAGGGAAAGGCGGAGGCTCGCGGGAGAGGATGCGCGAGGAAAAGAGAGAGAGCGAGAATAAGATTCTGGGTGGCGAAGCAGCATCAGGGAGGGTTCCAAGGGGGAGAGAGAGAGAGGGATGAGAGAGCAAAAGGCGGAGAGGACGAATGTTCCGGGTGATGCGAGTTCGGAAGCAAAACGGAAAGGTGAAAAGGGAGCGAGGGTATTAATGCCGCGCGTTCACCTCAGACGCTCGCCCTGAGACCAGGGAGCTGACAAAGCTCTCACCGCAGTCTAGCGAGCCCGAGGAATTCCAACGGGGGGATGAGAGATGCGCGAGCGTGTACGATCTTTCCTCTCTTCGGAAGTCGCGTTATACACAGACGCGGCTGAGAGGTATAGCGAAGGAAAACGTACGTCGCGTGTAGTACAAGCTCCGCCGTGCGGAGAGCCCACCGCGGCCCGATGAATAGACGCGCTGAGGAACCCCCAGGGCGCGCCGCGCTCCGTCCGCTTGACTCGACGCCACCCCCGACTCCTCACACACGAGAGGAAAAAGCCCCCGCACCCGACATCCGAACCAATCATTCCAGAACGTCGGATAAAAGAACGCCCTGAATTTTTGCGGCGAGAGAGACAACTTGTACGAAATACCAGATGAGAATGTGAAAAAAAACAAAAAAAAAACATACGGTTTTTACAGCTCTTCGTATATATTATGTATACCTAAATATATGAAATATGTGAAAACGATCGATTCCTCAAGGTGAATCTTTCGTCTCTGAATGCAAGTTACAGTTAAAAAGTAGGGGAAGGGGGGCAAAACAGGCCACCTGATATTTCCGGAAGCTAAAAATATTTGAGGGCAAATGAGCCCCTAAAATTTTTAATGCGCAAAGTGTTTGAGGGTAAAATGGGCTCACTACGTTTTTAAAAACCTACAAATATTTTTTTCGAGCAAAATGGGCTTTTAAAATTTTATCAAGTAGAAATGGTATTGAACAGAAAAATAACAAGAAAATTTGATTTAAGTTTCTAAAAGGTTGGGATTTAAAAGTTTTATGCTAAATCGTTCGTAAATGATCGTAAAATTTTACTACAGTTTTTTTTTTCATTAAAATTGAAATTTTTCCGACGCAAATCCATTTTAAATCACTTGAAAAAAAAGAAACAAATATTGTACTTTATCCTCTTTAAAATGATAATTATCGAGATATATCAAAAATAAATATAGTTAATCTCCATTTTAATAAGCGAGTGGCAATTCGAAACTGGCAAATCTGCGAATTGCAACTTGCAATCGTGTTAAAAATGAACATAAATACGTGAAAAACGAAAATTCATGAAGAAATAATGAAATTTTTTGACTTTTCAGAAGTCTATTATACATTGGCTCCATACATAAATTCCAGAACAAAAATATACTTTGGATACATTTTATTCAGAAAAAAATTTGATTATATCTTTCAAGATGTATTTATTTTTAATATCACACAAAATCCCTAAGAGCAGTTTACCCTTTTTAGCGAGAGGTATATATATCGCAAATAAGGAATAAAATTTATTTTTCTTTCGACTATAATGAAATCTTCAAGTACTCGAAGCTAACGATAAAAAGATGAGTCTTTAGGCGCTGCTGGGCATTATTGTTTCTCCCCGGCTCGTATTATTCCGATCGAAGTGTTCATTCGGGAGTTGATGGAGGTAAGGGAGTTTCGCGCAATGCATACAAACGCGAGCTGCATCCTGGCTCGGTTTTTCGTGTACTTTACTAGCGGATATTTTATACCGTGTGAACGCGCTCGGTGTTTGCTCTACGGGAACTAACTACGTGCCCTGGCAGTTTTAAGTGCTTCTCGCAGTGCGGTGCAAGGTGGATGAAGGCGTGTTAAACGCCCACGGGGTTTCTTCTTCTCTCGGGCGCCGGGACGAGAGGGAAAGGCGGGATTCGAGAGCAATCCGCAGCTGCCGGGTTTGCAATCTCTTTCCGCGATTCCTTCACGTAATGAACCCACACAGAGAACCGGTATAACAATTATTCCACGAGTGCGCTCGAGGCATCCCTCCTCGCAGATTTATAAACCGCGGCCACTCGCAAATCGCCCGCGAGGTTAACTAACGATCTCCCATATACCGGCAGCTTTCTTTACATCCCCCATCATTCGTGCCTGCTTACTCTCTCTCTCTCTCGACGAGAGCGAACGATATTTCGGAGAGTTCGATAATAACGACGACGGGATCGGAATTAATAATAAACGACACCTGGAAATAAGCGATAAATGCAAATTGACGAAGGGAATATACATTTCAGTTTGGACGGCCGGGGGGAGGAGGGGAGGAAGGGGTTGGTGGTATCTCGAGGAGGGAAGAGCTTGAATGCCCTCGTATAACGGGACAGCAGGGGGCGACTGTACGAGGATTTAATATACAACGCGGCTCGTCGGTGTGTCCGCGATGTTCGGCGCGAGCGCGCGTATACGACACGGAACACACGAACGAGCTCCGACGTTAGTTCCAAGCGATTTGGCTCTCGTGCGATTTAACACGAGGACTATTATGACTCGATATAGATGTAGATATACGCGTACAAATGGGCACTCATCCCCGGTTGGGATATGACTTTGGTAGTATTCGTCGGCGGGATTCTCCTCTCCTGGCGGTCCTTACACCGCCATTCTCCCGGCGGTGCCGGGCCAAGCCCGTTGCCCATTGAGAACGCCCGCGTTATTGTGCCATGCGAGACACTCGCCGCCTCTCGGCCAGGCCTTATATACGCCTCTCTGGATAAAACTGGAGTGCGACGTTGCACAGCCTCGGCCGAGCCTCTCTCCGGAGAGAACCGAATTCACCCCCTCATCGCGCGCCTCGCCCTTATTCCCCTTCCCGGCGAATATCGAATTGGCATTACCGCTTCCGACGTCATTTTAGATAACGCTCCCAAACCCGCGAGAATAAACCCTCCGCGGGGGGAGACTCCCGGAGATTTTGCCATATTATTGGAGCAGCTTTTCGATCGAGACTAAAATCGTGAAAACGAGCCTCGAACGCGCTCTCTCTCTCTCTCTTTTCGTGCGGAGAAAGGAAAAAAGAAGAAAAATAATTCGAAGACGAACAGTTACGGATAATTAAAAACGTTGATGGAGTGAATTTTCTTTTTCATGTCGCGGCAGAGCTTGGAAAATATATATATGGAACGGAATATGAATTTCAAAGTTTCCGGGGAACTCGATAGCGCGACTCTCTCCTTTTCTCTTTATTTTACAATCAACGGACCTCGAGAGTATCAAGTGCTCGTGCATATTCACCGGGTATAAGAATGAAAAAGTGGAATAAGAAAAAGGAATGTGAGAAAAAGAGTGGAGGGACTGAGAAAAGTGCATCCAAGGTGGCCCATTGAACGTTCTGCAAGCTTCTGGTATACGCATTCACGGCTCTTCTATCTCTGTCGGGTGGTGAAATGAAAAAAACATAAGCCCGAGCGTGGATCAGCGTGGATTCTTTGTTTGCATCTTCGTCGCCCCCTGCATATTCTCCCCTTATTCGTCCTTTTTCGCTGTTGACCAAAAGGCGCGAGGGAAGAGTACACCGCGCAATTATTTCCGTTTCATTTCGCATGCAGTACCGAGTGAATTTACGAGAGAGTCGCTCTCCGGCATATTCAAATCAACCATTAAAAAATATGCGCGTCGAGCTTGAATCGCCTCATTCTTTTGTTTCTCCGTTTTTCTTCCATCTTCAATTCCCTCTTGCACCTTTTTTCACAGCTCCATAACTACGATTCGTAATCGAGTCTCACGGTTTCTCTCATCGCGACCACTTTTTTTTTCTGTTTCTGTCTATCAATCGCCTCGTTTTCATCTCAACAAAATATTTATATTTTTCGGTCAATGAATTTTTGTTTTTTTTTATATAAAATATGTAATAATTTGATATAATAGTTCAATATTTAGTTGAAAATTATTAAAAATTAAGTATAAGATCATATTTAAGCAAGTTTAACTATACTGATTTTTAATCTATATTAAAAAAGACATGAGGCCTCTAATCGATTCATCGGAATAGAGCGTGTATTATGCGGAACGCGGGTCCACGAGACCCATGAAATTTTTAGAATTTTTTTTTATCGATTTCAAGACCTTATTCGATCGGAAATTTTCCGTAGATAACGAAAATGATAATTATTCGTGGCACGATCCAAGAATTTATATTGAAAAATTCAAAAAACGGATCGAAAAGTCAATTTTTTCGATTTTTCAATATGAATTCTTGAATTTCGCCCCGAATAAGTAGCATTTTCGTTATC
>JAPYYW010001417.1:0-29396 GCA_030522545.1 Cremastinae sp. A BG-2022a | reverse complement strand
AAAATTTGGTGCACATATGTATATGACCTTAAAGAACGTTTATGCAAAATTTTAACGAAATCTGTCGACGCTTATTTTACCGACCAACCACCTTAAGGAACATTCGAAAAATATCTTATCTATTCAAAAATTTGTTCTTATGTATTAACTAAATGTAAAATCATCACTTGAAATTTCTTGAGACAGAATTTATTAAAAAATTACACAGTTCTTCGTTAGCATTGTGTTAAAGTATTTGTAAAATTTGAAAAGGCTTTACCATGTAGTTATTTAGATATTTTAAATTTCAAAAATTGCTACTTTTAACATGGGCTCTTATGGGAGATTCGAAAAAGCAACGATTGTCAATGTATAATATCTCAATTTCTAAATGGTGAAGCTTTGTAAAATTTGACACATGTTTTCATATGACATTAAAGAAGACCTGTGCAAATTTTTAAGAAAATTTGTCTCAACATGGCTTTACGGTTGTACTATACCTTAACGACCATTATACATTATATACATAGTGGCACAAATATAAACTATTCTCGTATACATATTTGTACAGGACTGCGTGTATAATGGTTAAAGCGTATACATATATGTAAATTCTGCTGTCTCTCCATTCGAGATTTTGTAATGCCATCTCTGTTATTCATTTTTCTCTCTCGCTTCTCTTCATGCAGAATCACGTACCGAGGAAAGTATCGAACGCACATTCATCGTCCACGCTTATCTCCATACCGTGTAATGAGAATTCAAGATTACCCACCGGGCACGCTATACCGTTGTATGTTTATTTATTTAAATAAATATTACCGCGAGGGAATCAAATTTATTTCTGTTTGCTCGTAAAACGAAAATTCAACGTGTGGAGCTTATACGGTACGACAATTTCGCAGATTGTCATCTTTCTGGCTCGATACTTTATTGCTAAACAGAACTCAAACCTATAGTGAATGGAATGAATTTTTTTTTAAATTCAGCTGGTACGAATAAATTTTAATTATTCTTATCGAAAGAATTTAGATGTTTTTAAAGGTTTTTTGATTTTCGTTTTTTTTGTTTCTTATTTTTTTATTACAATTACCGTAAAATTATTGATGGGGAACGAACGAGAATATACTGCAAGAGACATTGTCAGCAATAATAATGCGAAATTTTATTTTATGCTGGAGACTCATTGATTTTTTAGATCGTAAATCAATGCGTGTGCATGGTTTGGGAAAAACACGTTTATTTGAATGCGAATTCTGACATTGATGACGGCGAGCCTCCGCCAAAGCGGAGCCTCCGTTTACCGTTTCCTATTAGGCGTGTCCGAGAACAATAACCAATTATAACTGTAAGAAAAGTTGATCGTTTATTTACGTTATCCGTAATCTCGTGGCAAAATAAAATCAGGGGAGCTCCATTTCTCTCGTTTATCTCTTCGAGTTCGTTATTTGCGGAAATGAAACATAATCCGCATGAAATTCGGTACAGCGCGGCCCGTTATGCGAATATAAATATAAATATATATGTATATGCATTTTATTTTTGTGCATCAATTAGCCCAGAGCGCTGCGAAACGCGCTCGCTCATCGCGAGAATAGGAACAAGCGGTTTATTTAGCTTTGCAGAAAGGTGACGAGTTCACGTATTGTTTTTTTATTACATTCTTCACTTCTGGATTGCAAATTTTTTTCTCAGCTCGATTTCATTCTTCTTTCATACTGTTATTCAGTGAATAATTTTTTAAAATAATTTTCATACTGTAATATGTGGAATTTAATCATGTAAACACGAGAGTAATAACGCTACTTTTCAGAATTATATTAATTAAAGAAATTTTGAATATTCAACAAGTAATAATTAGAAGCAAATTGTTAGAATTTTGCATTAACATTTAATGGTCATTAGCTAATAATTAGGAAAATAATAATGAAGCTAATTGTTGTTAGCAAATAATTTCAATTGATAAAAATTAAGGTAGGAGTCGAATAAAATCGTTTGACACAGGATTTTTTTAAAAATTTGCACAAATCTTCTTTGAGATCGTGTCGAAATGTATACCAAATTTTATGGAGCCTCACGATATAGTATCGAGATATTAATTGTTGAAGGTCATCGCATTTTTAGATCTCTTATAAGAGCCCATGGTAAAAGTGAAAATTATTAAAAGTAAATATCTCGATAAACACATGGTGAAGAGTCTTTAAATTTTGCACACATGTTAAAATGATGTCAAAGAAGATCAGCAGAAATTTTGAAAAAATTCTGTCTCAAAAAAATTCAAGTGATGATTTTACATTTAGTTAACACGTACAGTCAAACTTAAGTGGTGATTATTAGATAAAAATCACTGTTAAAAACAACAAATTATTATTAGCTAACAATTTCAATCAATAAAATACTAATTATAAAAAGCTAATAATTACAGCTAATACCAAAGTATATATTTATTAGCTAATAGTAATAACTAATTCTAATTAAACTATTACAAACAATAACAATTAATGATTATTAATTAATAGATACAACCAATAATATTTAATCATTATATAATTAGATAATAAAAACAACTATTAACAACCAATAATGATTTCATAACAATAACATTACAACTAATAATCATTAGTTGTTAAATATTGCAAATTTGTTTATCACTTCATAACAGGAATGGTACAATTAATTATATGTTGTAATTATTATAATGATTGAATATTATTGAAATTTGCATCATTAGTATGACGTAATAATGAGATTAAAGTGTTTAAAAAAGATTTTCAACTAAAATCTGCACAATAATGTTGTTTATACCTATTATATAAGATAAACGAAATTCGAGAGAAGCAGTCGAGAGCACATTTTCAAGTTTAGCAGAGCACAGTTTTCTGTGAAAAGTTGGAAACTTCCCTGTGCACGAAGCTCATATATTTTTCACGAAAGTTCGGCGATACTGAATATTTCAGCACTCTGAAAATTTCTCCGAGAATTCTCTTTGATCCGCACTCCGAACTTTTCTTTTTTTCTTTTGCAATTTCGGTACAAATCCCGGGCGCAGAGCGGAGAAAAAAAAACGGAGAAAGAAAATGAAAGAGCGAAGCAGGGGTGCAGATAAAAAGCAGAAAATATGATGTTTCTGATGAAGGCAGAAAATTATAAGTATTGTATACAATATGTATGTGTTGAAAAAACGTATCGTTTAATTGTCTCATTGTCGGAGAGGACAGTGGCCGGAGAACTTTTGTAAATATATGTATGTAGATTTATGTGGAGCAAGTGTGTGCAGCAGACTCAATAATTTTAAAAATGGCTGAAAATAAAATAAATAAATAAATAAAATGGCTTTGGAATTTCAAAAAAGAAAAAAAAAATTTTTTACTTCAATTTTTCAATTTTTTTGAAATTCCAAGAATGTCACACCCTAGTACAGCGTACACTGCATAACATATTCAAATTTTAATTAATTTGCTTGAAAAATACGAGCGTGGGATTTGTCCGAAAAATCACTCTAAATTGGATGTTTCACATCACCTTAAGATAGTTCTATCAGTACAGTCAATATAAAAGTTTTTACGTCATATTATCTTAATACCATGTGGTTTTTGAGCGTAAGTTTATTAAGGAAAGTTGTTGCTAATTGTTTCAAAAACAACATACTCAAAATTCAAGGTCACCTGTACTTGTTATGTATGTATGAAAATTTAAAAAATCGTAATCTTAGGATTTTTTTAAACTAAAGGAAGCTTCTTTGAAGTACAATAAAGAGCTGTGAAAAATTTCAACAAGTTCCACTACCCAGAAGTCAATATATTTACAGTTGAAGATCGCAATATTTAACACGTGCTCTTATATGGGAGCCTGCAGAAAATAGTGATTTTTTACAATAAACATCTCAAGTTCTACGTAGTGAAACCTCTTAAAATTTAATATACAATTGCATACTGTATCAAAGAAGGTTTTTGAAAATTTTTAACAAAATCCTAAGAAAACGATTTTTTGGTAGAACTATACCTTAAATCACTATTTGAACAATAAAATTTAATGCCACTATTGTTTGCGCAAAAAAAAACAGCTTGAAAAAACAAATAGACGTACTGCGGATCAGACTGGGCATGCATCCTTAAAGAAAAAAAAAAAAAAAAAGAAATGCGCACACTTGCCCCACGTGTGACCGTACTCGCAGAAATAAGTCGGACACAGAAGGATGATGAGAGCCCTCACCGGAAAATCTTCGCTTGCTCTCTCGCCCTCTTTCTTCTTTCTCTCGCCCCTTTCAATGAAATTCACGTGTGCATGCATGCCAGATATATGAAATTAATTCTTTTGTTCGTGAGTTGGCGCCCGTTTCGCCATGCAGAGAGGAGCCGCCGGCGGGAGCTTCCACGTGTCTCCTCGTTTTTGTGCCTTTTACCTCTCTCGGCACATGCGAGACCTTCGTGGGAACAAAGTCCAGACATAACGGTGCGCAGGCGACGGGTCGCGTTACAAATGTGACCAGCGGGGACTATCCGCGCGCGAGCCACGAGTCAACCTGACACACCAGCACCAGCAGAGCCCTGTGTGTGCGTTCCGCTCTCAAGGAAAAGACGCTTCATCGCCGTGATCGACCATCCAGGGTACCAGGCAACCAGGCCAACGTGTACGAGACAAGAGAGGCTGCGCGTTCTTCTCTTTCTCTCTCTTTTCCTCCCGCACCTTTTATTTATTCTCTCTCTCCCTCTCTCTCTCTTTTCCTCTCGCACCTTTTATTTATTCTCTCTCTCTCTCTCTCTCTCTCTCTCTCTCTCTCTTTTCCTCCCGCACCTTTTATTTATTCTCTCTCTCTCTCTCTCTCTCTCTCTCTCTCTCTCTCTCTCTCTTTTCCTCCCGCACCTTTTATTTATTCTCTCCCTCTCTCTCTCGCTCTTTTTATTTTCTTCGCTTATTCCTCCATCTTTCTTCTTTTCTCATCTTTCGCGTTGCCAGCATCCATCATGCCCTTCCGAACCGTGTGTGCCCGTTTCTGTCCACCGTTTTATTATTATATTACATTTATCCAATAACGATCTTTGCCTTCTCCCAGGCCTCGAGGGACTTCCTGTATATATCTAATGGTATATGCTCTTTTTGTTGATTTTTTCAATATTAGTCATTCCTGCCATTCACCGGGTAGAAGCTTCAAGAAGAGTTCGATTTTTGGGTAGAAAAATTGTACTATGTATTGATTTTATAGAGACACACTTATTAAGCTAATTCTATATAGGTATATACAGTCAAATCGAGAGTTTTTATCTCAATTTATCTCGATACCATGTGGTTTTTGAGCTTGAGGCAGTTCAATAAAAAGAATCGTTTTCTTTGGATTTTGTTAAAAATTTGCAAAAACTTTCTTTGATACAATGTGCAATTGTATATTAAATTTAAAGAGGTTTCACTTTACGTAGAACTCGAGATATTTATTGACAAAAATCTGGGTAGTGGAACTTGTTGAAATTTTTGCACATCTCTTTATTGTACTTCAAAGAAGCTTCCTTCAGTTTTTTAAAAAAATCCTATATTTATGATTTTTTACATTTTCATACATAGGTAAGAATTTTGAGTATGATGCTCTTGAGACAATTTGCAACAACTTTTCTTAATAAACTTAAGCTGAAAAAACATATGGTATGGAGATAAATTGAAATAAAAACTTTTTATTCGACTATACCGATAGAACTATCTTAAGATAGGAGTAGCGTAAAATCGTTTGAGATAAAATTTCTTAAAAATTTGCACAAATCTTCTTTGAGGTCTTGTCGAAATGTATGCTAAATTTTATGAAGCTTCACCATCTGGTAATCGGGATATTAACTGTTGAAAGTCGTCACATTTTTAGATCTTTCATAAAAGCCCATGTTAAGAGGGAACAATTTTTTAAAATAAATATCTCGATAACCATACATAGTAAAGCTTCTTTAAATTTTGCACACATGTTAATATGATGTCAAAAAAGATCAGTAGAAATTTTGAAAAAATTATATCTCAAAAAAATTCAAGTGATGATTTTACATTTAGTTAACACGTGCAGTCAAACTTTTGAATAGACTATTACACGACTCCTACCTTAAGTTTATTAGAAAATGTTATTGCAAATTGCTTCAAGAACAACATATTCCAAATTCAAGCTCATCCAAGCTGACCTGTACTTCTTACGTATGTATGAAAATTTAAAAAATCGTAATCTTAGGATTTTTTTAAAAAACTAGAGGAAGCTTCTTTGAAGTACAATAGAGAGCTATGTTACATTTTAAGAAGGTTCACCATTTAGATTTCAAGATATTTAGGATTAAAAATAGCAATATTTAACACGGGCTCTTATGGGAGAATATTGAAAATTGGGATTTTTGACAATAAATATTTAAATTTCTACGTGGTAAAACCTCTTAAAATTTGGTACGCATGTGCGAAACATATCAAAAAATGATTGTACCAATTTTCAACAAAATCCTAAATAATCGATAAAACTATAGAACTACGTTAATGTGTGTGTCGATGGCCGGAGTTACGATTTTTTTAAATGCAAACAAAGTACTGAGGAAAGAAAATTGAAAAGTTGGATCGTTAACGACTTTAGGAGTAAAAACTCTCGAGAAAACAATTTTTATGATCTTCGCCGAGGAAGTGACCGTATTTTGTAATAAACTCGTCAATTATACGATGAAGTGTACATTTTTTTTAGGTCTTCCGCTACTTAGTTCAGTTTATCGAATTTAAGTTTCTGAATGGCTCCGCAGTTCGTTCTTGAGTTATTGTAATAATTAAAGTTCCGAATAACTGTTTTCATATAAAAATACGTGTCTACACAAAATAATGACTTCAAGAATTTTTTATTAAAAAAAAAGGTAAAATTTGACAGAATTTTAAAATAAGTAGTTTAATCATATATTATATCATCTTTAAAACATACAATTTTTTATACAGTGCTTTAATAATCGAACTTTATTTCATTGCATTCAATTGTGTATATTTAAATAACAATGATTTTGATAAATTTAAGAAATTTATTTTTAGTTTCGTTTTTAACTGGTTATAAATAAATTTTCAATTACTGACATTAATTTTCATAGTTATGTTAAGGTTCACATTCTTTTTTTTTCATATTCTGTCGTTTTCGACTATGGTTAAACAGTCACTGTTAAAAAATAAAATTCAAAATAGTTTTTTATTCGACTTTAATCGTAAATCACAAATAATAATGAGGCTGATAAATAAATGCTCGTACTACTTCGCGATGCATCTGCTCGCACATTGCTATTTGAGTACTCAGAGTTCATCTCGTGTTACAAATATCTCAATGGACAAGCATTTATGGTCTTTAGAATGAACGTCGAAATAATATCCGTTGTTTTAATGATGCTAATGGAGGTAATGTGCGATAACGAGCACAAGCCATCGACTTGCCCATAAATGATAACAAACTTTCAAAAATTGGCAACTGCCCATTATGGGTCGTGGTTAAAAAAATAGCTGAATACACAATTAATATTTAAAAGTATACTTTATATTTGATGATTTATGACTGCTCAATAATTCTGGGTAAAATTTATCATACATTGAAATTAATATAAAACATGAGTTTTATCAAAATTTCAATATTATCCAAAAAAATCGAGAAATCAAAATTGTCATTTTACAAAATTAATAACTTGATATTATTTACGTGGATAAAAGATTTTATTTTATTTCAAATAAAAATTCTAATTAACTTATATTATTTTAAATAGAATAAATAGATGAAATAAAGTAGGCAAAAAACTCTAAAACTAATTAATTACAATTTTTTTATCTCCATCATTATATCACCTAATAGTAGTTCTATCGGTATAGTTAAATCAAAAGTTTTTATCTCAATTTATCTCGATAATACATGTGGTATTTGAACTTAAGTTTATTAAGAAAAGTTGTTGCAAATTGTTTTAAGAAAAACAAACTCAAAATTCAAGGTCATCTAACGTGACCAGTATTTGTTACGTATGTATGAAAATTAAAAAAATTGTAATGTTACGATTTAAAAAAAGTAATATCAAAAGTTAAAGATCGCAATATTTAACACGTGCTCTTAAGGGAGACTGCAGAAAACAGTGATTTTTGACAATAAATATCTCGAGTTCTACGCAATGAAACCTCTTAAAATTTAACATACAATTGCACATTGTATCAAAGAAGATTTTTGCAAATTTTTAACAAAATCCTAAGAAAATGATTTTTTGACAGAACTACCTTAACAAAAAATATATTAGTTTTTGTTTTTAATGACATGCACAAATTATACGAAATATATACAATATTCCTAAAATGCAGCTTAATATTATAAAAATAACTATTCATATAAATTTTGTTTTCCAGACGTGTCGTATACAAATCAAATAAATACTAGATAAATTTGTGCTTGAAAATTTAATGAGCTCTGGAAAGTATTTATCATGAATATTTACGAAACAGAATTGAAAATATCGAGGTCGTGTTGAAAAGTATAACATTGACCATGATACCATCGAGATCAAAATTCCGAGTGTGAATGTGACATTATTGTTACGAGTCGTGTGGCAAAAATCGTGACCGGTAAAGTTGCATTCGACGTTCGAACGATATAAAACGAGCTAGAGGGAAAAAATAGCAGCAAATAAAAGAGGAAAGAAATAGGCGAGATTCCCTTGTATAAATTTTCAACGATCCGTGCGGAACTCCAGAATGAGTTGTTTAGTATGCGACCACAGTCTGCCAACTCGAGTCTGACTCACTTTAGAGTGAGATTTCGTGAGGTTCCGAAACACTACGCTGTTAGCATGGTAACAGAGATCCTCTAGATTTTTAACTCATATTCGTGAGCTCTCCAAAGATATACATTTACATAAACGCCTCCATTGCACAATTTTCAAGCGCGAGAAAAAAAGTTTACATGCGATGAAAATAAGAGCACATGTACTTATAGAAAGTGTGATTTCTCGCCTCAATTTTGCACGTGAGAATTTCGAGAATAAATTCGGGAATAAGGTAAACTTTGCACTAGATGGACATGTCTCAATAGTTGGACAATTTTCGCTATTTTATTTTTAATATTTGAATTTTTTTTCTCAATAAAATCATATGGATTATTTTTCATAGACAACGAAGTGTATTTTTCATAACATTAATTTTATTGGAAAAAACTCGCTTAACCCTAGAGACAGGGTCGATTTTCTATTCAACTATTGGGACATTCTACATATTCGAATGTTCGAGTATTTATTTACTAAGAATATTATCTCAAATTAATACATAAAATGAATTTTGGATGAGTAAAATATCAGACAATAGTTTACATGTGAATTTGAAGTAAATTATTTTGTTTGAATATTTTTGAAATAAAGATAAAGTGTGAAAACCTTTAGCTGTCCAACCATTGAGACGTTTACCTTAACATCAAGAAGGAAATTGTAACGTTTTTATGACCTGATAAGATCTTGATTTGTTTTCTGACCAAACACCCATTATAAGCCACTGAATAAAATTTGGTTTATAAATAGAAAAGAGAAATTATACGAAGAATTAATATAAACTTATTTCGAACTTTTATTGGACGAGTTTTTGAGAATTTGACACTTAAAAAGATGATATAATTTCGATTATAAAAATGATTTTACTATAAAGTGAATATTATATAGAATACTACATAAAAAATTATATAGAACTAAATATATTTTTTAATTCTGTTCATATTATTAACAAGAATATTAGATTTCGACAATTAGTCAATATATGCTCAAAATTCATATTTATCTATAGTTTTACTTTAAAAATACCTTCAATTCCAAAATAATCAGCATACAGTTGTCACTTTATTGTAAAAAATCTACGATACTGTATTTCACTAAAATCAGTTACTTGCAAAAAAAAATCCTTGAAGATTCGATAAATATTCATTTCGACTAAATTTTGAAACGTGTTTAATACGAAGACAAAAAATAATAAGAATCCCGTCGACGAGCTTGTTCCAATTCATGAATTACAAAACCCACTGACAGGGACTTGCAATTTGATCCCATGAAAATTTAATCTCGGCCGTATAATCAGGAATAGAGGATGAAAATCGACGACAGTTAGTTATCGATTTTATTAACTCCTCCATTCTCTCTCTCTCTCTCTCTTGCGATGTTCTTCTGAGTGGGGTTTTGTCACGAGCCCATTCCAAGCCGTACAATCGAAAGTTCCTCCTTCTTTCTCCGGGGCCCCAGAGCGCGAGGTCCGAACGATCGACGATTGCTTTTACGATGTTTGTGCAACAGGCAAACCATGCTGGATTCACGATCGAACCGATCCGCGCCTTCTCCCTTCTCCCTCTTCTCCTTCCCACACACACACACAAATACATTTACGCACACACACACACACACACACACACACATTCGCGTCTTTGAGCCTTTGAAACTTTCGCGTTACCACGAACGAGCTCAATTATCAGCAAAACGAGAAAAAAAAAGCCTTTTTTTTCATCACTCGCTTTTGTTTGATCGCTCCGAGAGTGCCGGAACGTTAAGAGGCACGTCATTAACTCTCGACTCTCAAAATCGACAATCAAATTCGATCTCGGTAAAAAACCGAGAAATCGCATTTTTTCTGCATCTCATCTTTTTTTTTCTTTTGTTTTTTTTTCCTTTTTTGTTTTTTTTTTTATTTCTGGTACACGTTTGTTCCTTCTCGACGTTTCTTCGCGTCGCGAATGTGCAATATTAAAAGGGTCGCCGGAACGGTAACTCGAATCTCCTCCAAGCCAAAAATACATGACGTCCCTGTGACCTCCTCTCTATAGCCCGATCGCAGAGTTCATCCCCGAAGGTACCTATCGCGTTGCATCGCTATCCAACGAGGGCATTTCACGCTGAATTGAAAAATAAATCGATTTCATACATTTTTCGAAATAGACTTTTTTTTTATCGAACTGCAAGAAAAATATGGTACATTTTACTCTATATATGACAATCATACTGATTTTGTCATATTACTAAAAAAAAAAATTTGGATGCTTTTTATTAAAGTTGACGGAATTACATTTTAATACACAATCCAGGCCTAAATATGTAGAGGACGAGGGGGGAGAGGAGGAGGATAAAATGGGCCTCTTAAGGTGATGTGAAACACCCAATTTTTTAGTGAATTTTTGGACTAATCCCACGCTCGTACTTTTAAAGAAAGAAAAATTTGAATATGTTATACATTGTACGCTATAATAGGGCATGACATTCTTGAAATTCCAAAAAATAAAAGTAAGAATTTTTTTTTCGTTTTTTCAAATTCCAAGAATATCATGCACTGGTATAACGTACATTGCATAATATATTTAAATTTCAATTCATTTGCTTGAAAAATACGAGTGGGGGGATTTGTCCGAATATTAACTTAAAATTGGGTGTTTCACATCACCTTAAGGGAAAAATGCTGGAAGCCTCATTTTTTTTTACTTGTTTCACTTTTATTTAGACCCTTGTAAAATATTTGGTGTTAATTTGCTGTGTCGACTATAAATAAAAAATCGAAAAATGTGGGGCAAAATTTTATAATGTAAGTTTGTTTACTCGTATCATATTTTTGAGTTTTTTGCCTCGTATTTAGTATAAAAATGCATTAATAGTTAATGATAAAAATTTGGAGCAAAATGGACCTTATAGAAACTTGAATCAAATTTTCTTGTTACTTTTCTGTTCAAAAACTAATTTATGAATTTGAGAATTTATTTTCTTGCTGAAACATCATACAATATTTAAAATGCAATGCTAAGCGCTTTGCAAGCATTCTACATGCATTAAATTCTGGAGAATAATTATAGAAAAGAATGCTGTTGAACTCGTGACCTATAGTTTACCCCTTATTCCATTATTCTCATTATTCCTTAACCATGTCTACTTGACAAAAATGTTAGAAGTCTAATGTGCTCGAAAAAATATTTGTAGGTTTTTTATAATTTAGTGGATCCATTTTGCTTTCAAGTACATTTAGGTTTTGGAAATTTCAGGGAACCCATTTTGCTTCCCTTTTCCCTATATTTAATTCTAGTATAAAAATACGACTTCTGTTACAGCATAACAGTTCAGAAAAATATGATTTTATCAATTTTATAGATCAAATTTTAGTTGTAAAAATAGATGTACACTTTATTTAATAATGTCGTTTTGTAATTTATTCATAATATAGACATTAGACTGGTTAAAGAGAAAATTGCTATTCTTTTTTTCCAACAGATGATCAATACCATTACGATGATGAAAAAGATGACTGTCCAAATTTTAGACTACAATAAAAATATTTAGTAGTTCCTGTATGCAATTTTGCATTACCTTTTAATTATTATTGCAAAAGATTTCTTTATATACCTATAGTTATGCCTGTAATGTTCTATGCAATTTTTCGATAACTCAAATCCTTCAAAAGTTATACAAATTTATAGTTTAATTGTGTAAAAAAATTCTTCTTTTTCATTTACAGTACAATTCTTATGCTTGGTTTTTTGTAAGAGTTTCAAATATCATACAATCATATTCTTTAATAAATGTTTAACTTTAGCAAATTCATTTTCTTCTAATCTTCTAATAAAACGAGATTTTAAAATATATTAGTTATCAATGTTCATGAAATAATGGACGAAACGACAAATATGTAGGTGAATTATATATTTATTGTTTAAGTAACTTGTTCAGTGAATTCAAAATTATTAATTTATCTTTCTTTAATTCATTAATTAGTTGAGATGTATATTATATTAATGTATATAATATAAGTTTCCTAAGCAAGTTTATTAAAGAATAGCTCATTTCAATATTCGTCGTTTTATTGTTCTTTTTTTTATTTTACTTAAAAGTATTACTTATTACAAAAAAAAATAATTTGCTTACGTCGAAGGGATTTTAAAAAAATGTCAATACTTTCAGATAAGTCTAGAACTTTTACTGCAAATACTGAAAAAAGTGAATTTTTACATAACTTTCATAATAACCTTGAATACCATTTGAAAGAGTTGAGTTATCAAAGAGTCATGAAAACTTTTTTGTAGAGCATCAAATTTCCAATAAAAATATGCATGGGCCATTTATATGTACATTGCCTCGTTATTGAACTAAAAAATTGAGAAAGAAAAAAAAATGTCCAATATCTCATTCAAATGGGAAATGATGGATTGCATTCGGGAACCACTGGATTTTTTTTTTTTTGGTTAAAATTCGAACAGGAATATGTTTTCATTATCGTAAAAGTGTTGAACGTGTATCCTCGAAAAAAACAGTTCATTTTTTACAGCATTTAATAAACACGTAACGAATCTGGAGTGCGATGAAAAAAATTGTTGCTAATTTTTTAAAATCGAGTTGACAGTAGGTGTCGGTTCATTTTGCGTTGAAATCCTTGTGAAAAAAAATATTTCTATATGTATAAAAGTGCCGCAGATCCATTCGAATTTTTTTTCCCTTTATTAAGAATTCCTGGCTCTCTTCCTGTAAATTTTTCTGGCACTCTATCCGTTTCGTTTCGTTTATCGATTTTTTATTAATCGAGTATTTAGCAGTAGGATTGAAATACGAAGATAGCCGTGTTCCAATTGGACATGAACAATGTCGCATATGCTTAAAAAAAAACCGATAACACTGGCAATAACGATTTATTGCCCGAATGTACCAGAAGGATCTTAATTCCGAAAAAACAGTGAAACAAGATGGACACATATCCAGCAATCGATCGTAAAAAAGAAAAATATATAATAGGAACGAAAGATTTCATTTGTATAACTTTTCTGAGAGACGAAACGTCGTTTCATGTATGCTTAATAAAAAATATTTGTGACTCGTTTTATTTTACACAAACTGTACACAAAGTATACATATGTATACTTCATATCGAACGATGGAAGAAAAGTGACATTCGAGTTGAATACAGGAAAAGTTCAATCTCAGGAAAAGTCCTCCACGAAATAAAAGGATAAAATATCAATTTATGAAAAATTGTTTTAACTACATGTTATGGAACAACAAAAAGTGATTTCGGGTTAAATTGGAAAAATCTTATTTGAGAAAAATTCCTCGATGAATAAAAAAGCATGAAAAATAAATTTATGGATTTTTTAAACTATATACCTATTATAGGATATAGAAATTGATATTCAAGTTGAATTGGAAAAATTGAGTCCTCAATGAAAATAAGGATGAAAAATTAACCGATGGATTTTTTCGTTTTTTTTAAACTGCATATTATGGAATAACAAAAAGTGATATTCGGGTTAAGTTGGCAAAATATTATCTGAAAAAAATTCCTCGATGAACAAAAAAGTATGAAAAATAAATTTATGGATTTTTTAAACTATATACTTATTATACGATAGAAATTGACGTTCAAGTTGAATTGGAAAAATCCTATCTCAGAAAAAGTCCTCAATGAAAATAATGATGAAAAATTAACCGATGGATTTTTTCATTTTTTTTAACTGCATATTATGAAATAACAAAAAGTGAAATTCGGGTTAAGTTGGCAAAATATTATCTGAGAAAAATTCCTCGATGAATAAAAAAGTATGAAAAATATATTTATGGATTTTTTAAACTATATACTTATTATAGGATAGAAATTGACGTTCAAGTTGAATTAAATAAATGCTACCTCAGGAAAAGTCCTCAATGAAAAAAAAGGATGAAAAACAAACCGATTGATTTTATAGTTTTTTTTTAACTGCATATTATGGAACAACAAAAAGTGACGTTCGGGTTGAATTGGAAAAATCCTATAAAAAAAAATTCCTCGA
This sequence comes from Cremastinae sp. A BG-2022a, assembly GCA_030522545.1. Taxonomy (NCBI): domain Eukaryota; kingdom Metazoa; phylum Arthropoda; class Insecta; order Hymenoptera; family Ichneumonidae; species Cremastinae sp. A BG-2022a. The sequence continues at coordinate 14,650 of JAPYYW010001417.1, read as the reverse complement.
TGAACAAAAAAGTCCAAAAAATTAAATTCATGGATTTTTTAAACCTACTTATCATTAAACAGAGAGTGACATTCAAGTTGAATCGGAAAAAATCCTACCTCGGGAAAAGTCCTCGAAGAATAAAAAAAAAGGATGAAAAATCACAATTTTCACTTTTCACTGAAAATTTCCTCGGTCGTCTCTGTGTCGAGTTTAATATTAGTTTTTATTTGAATGAGATCATGTTTTCGTAACTGTTGGATAAATTCTTGATACGGTTTAGTAATGGTAGATGTCGAAGGAGCGTTGAAAACTTTTCGGGTCGCCGCCGGAGTTTCGAGACCGGGAGCGAGTGGCACCTCGCAGTTCAAACCTCGCGTTCGCACTGAGCGCCTCACGGCCAACGGGTGTCTTTTATAACCCCTACCCCTACGACCTTAATATCGTTAAAATACGCGCTCACCTCGTCTCTTCTCCTATTTCCCCTTCATCCTCCCCCCCGCCCCCTCCCCGGACCTTACGATTTTACACCTGACGCATGTACTCTCCGCACCAGGTTACGAGGATGCTGCGCCTTTTATTCCTCCTTCGATTCAGGACGATTTTATTGTATCTCGTAAGCTATCCAGTCTCATTTATTTTTCGTTAGAAATGATCTTCTATATGTCTACATTGAATTTTTACTGAATTTTTAATAAAGTGTTTTTTTTTTTGATGTTTTAGCGATCTGAAATTCATCTTATGTCTTAATTTTGAACAATTTTTGTAGAAAATAACTATTGCTATAATTTGAACATGCTTATGGTCCAAGAACAATTGAGTCTGTTCAATAAAAAAATAATGCATGCATTACATGGACGAAAATGCTAAAATTGAATACAAATTCTTCGTGAAAAATGGAAATTTGACGAAATATGTACCTCGAATTTTTACTGAGGTAAACGTCCTTATTGTTGAACGGTTAGAAATTTGCCTAGATTATTTTCCCTTTTTGAATATTCAAACAGAAAAATATGTTTCAAAATATCATATAAAGTGTTTATTGATATTTTAGCGATCTAAAATTCATCTTATATGTCTTAATTTTAAACAATTTTTATAGAAAATAACTATTGCTATATTTGAACATGCACATGTTCAAGCAAACTTGACCCTATCAGATGAAAAAATCGTTCATGTATATTTTTTTAAAATTCGAACATTAAAATAAAAATAGAAAGTATTGTTCAACTTTTGGGACATAACTATATAATCATTGGGTTATTAACATAATCAAATGCATCAGCTTGATCATAAGTTGCATAATTTAATCATTTATTTTGAGAAGTTAAATGGACGATTATTTATTTGAATTCCATTTAGATTGAAATAACTACAAATCAGAATCAACCGAATTGTATTTTTTCCTTTTATACAAGTAGCAAAATAATATTTTCAAAATAATAATAAAAATAACGTTAAAAACGAAGATTGACTATTTTGGTTCTAGGGTCGACCAAATTTTTACCTGAATTTAAAAGGTAGGAGTTTTAAAAAATTAGCAAAATATTAATCTCTATAATATTGACGATAAAAATAAATAACAACCGAAGAACGAGTTTTTATATACCAACAAAAATCTGTGTGCTGAATCTTAGAAAAACGTAAAAAACCAAAATTGGTAGAAATTGTTTAATTTGTTTAATCACAAAAATCAATCTAAACCTTAGTAAAACATAAAAAATCAGTGTTGCTATTAGAGATTGTTTAATATTTATCCCAAAAATCAATGAGGAATTCAACATAAAATATATGAAGGGAAATAAAAGAAGTTGGAAATACGAGAATTTTTTGAATGTAAAAAGTTCATTTTGCATATATTGAGCGTGAAAAAAAGAACGAGCAACGGCACCCACGGTATATAGAGGAAAGTTTGAATATGTCCTTTGAATCCGTCAGTGGATGTGCACGAACGCTATATTCATTTACTCTTATTTCTATGAATTTTCTCACTTCACGTTGCTCACTCTCTCGTCTGGAGATTGAGTTTGACAGTTTAACGGAAAGCGTGGCGGATAAATGGAAACGATGTCTGTATCGTCGTCGAGAGGATCAGAAACTGGGGCTGATCGTTCAGTAGTCCAGCAACGACGAAACGACGATTATTTTCAGTCAAATAACGAGGCCAGGAATTCGGTCACTTCCAACACCGAGGGTTATGGAGATGAGTTCGAAATTCCAGTCTACGATTTCGAGACGTCCGAAAATCCGGTTGTCAGTCTTTCCATAATTCGTCATTTATTACATTAAACGTATCGAAACAAAAAATTTCTATGCAACGACAACTTCCCTTCATCCAAATTTTTAAAACCTCTTTAAGGTAGTTCTCGTGAAAAATGAATTTGGACAAATTTTCTTGAAAATTTCCACAAATCTTTTTGGATGTGATCTGAATATGTGGTCCAAATTTAAAAAGATTTTACCACGTAGAAGTCAAGATATTTATTGTTAAAAATCATGATTTTTCGTGCTCTTCAATAAGAGCACGTGTTTGATGTTACGATATTCAACCTTCAATATTTTGACTTCTAGATGGTAAAACTTCTTGAAATTTTGCACAGATTTGTATATAATATCAAAGAAACTTTGTTTAGTTGTTTAAAAAAATCTGACATAAAATTGTTTTAAAATTGTTTAAATCATGTAGCAAGTATACTCGACCTTGGATGACCTTGAATTTAGAGTATGTTATTTTTTAGCCAATTTGCAACCAATATATTAAGAACTAATTTGCCAATATATTAAGAACTACCTTAATATATCGAACAATATAGGACATAATATATTATTTCTTTTCATTTTTACATCTTTTCTTACAAAATTAGTGTAGTTTTTTTTTATTTCATGCCTATTATCTACCCTTTTTTCCACACCTACGCCTAACCATATATTAACCATCGCAGATACTCAACCCCAATACTGTTACTCTTTTATCTAATCCCATATGTTAAAACTTAGAGATGTTTATACAACCTAAAGTGTAATATGACCAACATATTTATATATTTTATATAATATAATATTATATATATTTTATATTTTGTTTGTAATTTTTTACTGTACGTACGCTATGATATATTTATAAGGCAAATCAACAATAAAAAACTTTAAACAAAAAAAAGCAATATAGACTAAATAAGTAAATGATTGTAAAATTGGATATTAAAATCTCGTCAAAATAAAATATATGTCTTTCGTCCAGTTTTTAGGTATTCATTTAATATCTTTACCTCAAAAGATCTTGTCTACGACTTTCCTTCATCAAATGTTTAAAAAGCTGTATAACTATACATGTCATTATGATTGATAAAATAAAATTATAACATTGCACTGCAATTATAACATTGCAATTTACAGTCTTATTATATAACTAAGACTAACAAACTAAAGATAAAGAAATTAAAAAACTAAATCTAAGAAATTAAAAAAAAATACTCGAATACTACCTCAAGTATCAAAGACAGTTTATGCAAAATAAAAATAAAAAATTTCTTAAAAAATCGTTTCGTGGATGTACTACATTAATAAAATCGTAATTCTTCGTATAAAAGTATCTCAAAATAGTAAAAATAATATAGTAAATTCTTCTGTCCAGATGTCGGAAAAGTTGGATTCGAGTGGGATCCTTACTTCGAAGGAGAAAAAAGGCAGCGACGGATTAACGAGAGAAGAATCGAGCGAGTACGGTACGGGCGTCGGTTTTATCGGCGGTCTCGCAGACCTGGAAGAAACGATTTTCGTAACCGGAAGTTCTTATGAGGGAACATGGGACGCTCTCGGAATGAGCGGGGTTGGAAGATACGTGATGCCCAACGGTCAGTATTCTTCTCGAACTGTTACCGGGGCGTATGCATTACCGAAATACATTTTTACGACGTGATGAAAACTTGATCCTTTCGGGAAAATTTCATTCATACCTGCACGCTCGAACCGCGAAATAAAATTTCAAGTGTCGGATATAAAATATAAATAAAATTCTTAACTTCTCTGAGTCTTCTCCAAGTTGAGCCCCATTTCTATAGATCACAAAATGAACACAGTAATGGTACAATAATTTAATAAATTATATATATATAAAATCCGGAAATATCTTCAGTGAATTTATATTAAAAATTATTTAATCGTATTACTTTATTTTTTAATTTATTTATCTCGTGTGTTTTATTGGTTTGTTTTTATGTCTTTTTTTATATCTTAAAGTTTGCTCAGAAGAAGAGACAATGAAGAAACAGAATATTTAATATTTACCATCAAGATTCTTCGATAAAAATAACTAAAAAAAAATAACCGATAAAAAAAATACATATACATATATATGTAGTAATATTTAACATAATGAAAGAATTATAAGAAATACCAATGTTCAAACTGAAATTTTTACTATAAACACTGGAAAAGTGTTATAAGTCAATTTTATCGTTTATACCTATCACAAATATTTTCATTAATATTTTTCTAGATCAAAATATAAACACAGTATTGGTATAATAATTAAAAAATTATATATAATAAATTCGGAAATATCTTCAGTGAATTTATTGTAAAAATTATTAAATAATAGTATTTCATTTTTAATTTATTTATCTCATGTGTTTTATTTGTTTATTTTTATATCTTTTTTTATATCTAAAAGTTTGCTCAGAAGAAGAGACAATGAAGAAACAGAATATTTAATATTTACCATCTAAATTTTGCGATAAAAATAATTGAAAAAAATATCCAAGAAAAAATACATACAACATATATATGTGGTAATATTTAACATATTAATAAAATTATGAGAAAAACCAAAGTTCAAACTAAAATTTTTACTATGCACACTGGAAAAGTGTTACGAGTCACATTTTATACCCAGTAATATTTTTACTATGCAAACGGTAAAAATGACCTGCGCTAACTTCAATTTCCTACAATCCCTACAGTGTAGTATTCCTTGTATTTGAAAAGTCTCTGTAATACATTACAGCTGCTATTATTATTTATAGGATAGCATTTTTTATTGTAATTACATTTCATGGGAAAAGAAAAATTACGAAACGAATCCAGAAATAAGCGCAATGTTTGTACATATTTTGGAACATAAAAAAATTTTTTTGTCCTCGTAGACGTATGTTAAATGGGAAATAATTCTTCAATTTTCGTGCATTTTATTGAAAATTGGAGAAATCAACGTTCTAATTTTAATTTTATCGTTGTTACACTTCTTTTATTGAAAATTATAGACAACTTATTTTATTGAAGTTATACAATATTGTTGAACATAATACCATACAGATGATAATAATTAAAACGTAAAATGAAAGACGTGTGATTTTAGTATTTTTTAATTGCAGTTAGTAAAACAGGCTTGAAAATAAAAACGGGAAAAAATATTTAAATATACTAGAAAAACGTTCTTTACAGTATCCAAGTTTTTTTTTCGAGTTTCTGAAACTCGCACAAAAAAAACTAACAAAATCTTTGTTTGTATTAATCGAATAATTTAATATTATTAAAAAAAATTCTAAATGTGAAAAAGAAATGGAAAATTAAGTAAGGAGTGAATTACTGAATTAAGGTAGTTCTATAGGTACAGTAAAATCAAAAGTTTTTATTTCAATTTATTTTCATACCATGTGGTTTTTGAGCTTAGGTTTATAAAGAAAAGTTGTTGCAAATTGTTTCAAGAATAAAATACTCAAAATTCAAGATCATCCAAGGTGACTCGTACTTGCTACGTACGTATAAAAATTTCAAAAATCATAATCTTAAGATTTTTTTAAAAAACTAAAAGAAGCTTCTTTGAAGTGCAATAAAGAGCTGTGTAAAATTTTAAGAAGGTTCACCATCTAGATTTCAAGATATTTAGGATTGAAGATGGTAATATTTAACATAAGCTCTTATGAGAGAACACTTGAGAGAGAACCTTTTTATAACTTCTTATTAATATTAATTTATAATAATTAATGAAAAACCGTTGATAAAATTCATCTTCTGAATAGAGTTTTATCGTCATTTTGTTTTCATACATTAAAAAAATCTTTCAATAACTCCCCTACAACATCTCTTGTTAAATTTAAATATTTTAAAATTAAATTACCCATTTAAATGGTCAATGATCCATATCAATTTTTTTATTGTACAATTTTATTGACATTACATATATCTAAAATTGAGATTTTTGACAATAATTATCTCAATTTCTACGTGACGAAACCTCTTAAAATTCGGTACGCATATACGTAACATATCAATGAATGACTTTATAAATTTTTAATAAAATCCTAAATAAATAATCGATAAAACTATAGAACTACCTTATAAGGAAAATAAATGTTAGTTAGTAGTTATTTAGATATATAAGCAAGAAATATAACTCTGTGGAGTGGAAAAAAAGTATCGGAAAAAGAATTCGCTCGAGTGTGCGGTTAAATTTTTATTACGTTCGCGGAACAGGGAGTCGAGTCGAATTTTTTGATTGATGCACGTGTGGGCTCGGTTTATAGCGTGTATGTGCGCGCATATAAAAATACGGTATGAATATATATAGTCAGCATCGCTAATTGGCCTGGTGACAAGGACGAGGCGCTACGCGCGTACGACGAAAAGCAAATTTTATACGCACCCGCGTTATTGCGGATGCTCCGAGCGTACGGAGATTCGTGCTTGCAATAATAACAATGGCTTCGCACGGTTAATGCACCCTCGTTCATTCTTTGCGTCCATTTTTTTACGCTTTTTCTTCGTGACGGACATTATACTTTTATTTATGACACTTTATTTATAAGTTAATTGTGTCAAAAAAATTCTATAAATATTGTGTATATGATTGGTTAAAAATATACACACTTTATGGAGTTAAGTAGAAACAGTATATATCGTGTTTAAGGTAGGACAATCGAAACAGTATATTCAAAAGTTTGTTCTTATGTGTTAACTAAATGTAAAATCATCAGTTGGAATTTCTTGAGACAGAATTTATTCAAAAATGGCACAGATTTTCGTTAGCATTGTATTAAAGTTTTTGTAAAATTTAAAAAGGTTTTATCTTGTAGTTATTTAGATACTAAATTTTAAAAATTGCTAGTCTTAATATGGGCTCTTATGGAAGATTCGAAAAAGCAACGATTTTCAATGTATAATATCTCGATTTCTAGATGATGAAGCTTTTTAAAATTTGACACATTTTTTCATATGACATTAAACAAGATCTGTGCAAATTTTTATGAAAATCTGTCTCAACACGGCTTTGCGGTTGTACTACCTTGAGAATGTATGAGCGATATTTTGAAAGATAAGAAAATTTCATACTTTCTTTATTTTTTCTTCTTAAGAATGTCTATCAAAAATGTTGATGAAAAGAAAAATGTATCGATTTTGGGATTAAACGATTGGAAAAATTCAAACCTGTCAATACTGGGCGTATTACTATATAGAGCTCTGGATAACGTTTTATCGTCATTTATCGTTAATAATTAATACAAAAGACCCGAAACCTCAAGTTTTTTCTTTTTTCTACAGTTTTTAAAATATTTAAGGAATATTATAAATAGTTTTTATGAAGAGTCACTCATGTGTAAAACAATCGCTTTTTCAAAATAAAGGTACGGAATTGTGTTCTCGCATATCTACTCAATGTTAAAAATCGAATTTTCAATTACGAATATTTTCATGAAATGGTCGGTAAAGATAGGTTTTTTATGCAGATTTTGTAGCTAAGAACTTTTCCAATCGTTTGATCCAAAAATAATACATTTTGCTTTTAATCAACATTTTTTATTAACATTCTTAAGGTATAGGAGTCGCGTGACAGTCTATTCAAAAGTTGTGCTGTACGTATAAATGTTGAATCATAACTTGAATTTTTTCAAAATTTCTACTGATCTTCTTTAACATCATATTAACATGTGTGAAAAATTGAAAGAAGCTTCACCATGTGGTTATCGAGATATTAATTTTTCAAAATTGCCAATTTTAACATGGGCTCTTATCGAGAGATCAAAAAATGCGACGACTTTCAACAATTAATATCTCGATCACTAGCTGGTGAAGCTTCATAAAATTTGGCATAAATTTAGACATGACCTTAAAGAAAATTTGTACAAATTTTTAAAAAATTCTGTCTCAAACGATTTTACGCGACTCCTACCTTAAATGAATATTCCGTTCATTAGGTTTGCCAGCGAAATAATGCCGGTGTTCGGCGCGCGGTTGTACATATATATATATATATATTCTGTGAGAAAATTCAGATTTCTCCAAGTTCTACATATGTACGGGGATAGAATAACACGTGTATACCGAGCGAAAGAGTCCTTTTATACAAATGAACTCTCGCGTTCTGCCAAAAGTTCCATATTACGTGATCGCATTTGCTCCACTGACTTATGCTTCGGGACGGCTGTTTTGGATGCGTCAGCCGTGTCGCGTTTACCGCTATACACACGCGCAAACCAATCACTTGTTCGCACCGTTTTCTTTCTTTCTTCCTTTTTCTTTCTCCTTTTCTACATATTCTCTCTGCGCTTTTTCTTTCTCTCTCCTTCTCTCTCTCTCTCTCTTTCTCTCGTTTTTTTTGTTTCGCTGCCACGCGCGACTCGGCCGATACGAGAATTATGTCGTGAGCTTGCGCTCTCTGTCCCTGTTCGTTTTTTTTCCCCTCTCGATCTCTGCTCTCGTCCTCCATGTGTCGCCCATCAGAGGAAAAAAAGGAAGACGGAGCTGAGAATATAATCGGGCGTGTGCACATCGCCGATAAAAGAAGAGAGGAGAGAGCTCGCGTTCTCTTCCAATGCTCTTTCTCTCGCTGTCATGATCTCTACGGTGCAAGTGGAATTTACACGCTGGGGATTCCGCGACGCGAGCGGAACGACCTCGCGGCCAATTTCGCACGTTCCTTCTTACCGTTACCGCAGCCCGATCTTTCCTCTCTCTCTCTCTCTCTCTCTCTCTCTCTCTCTCTGAGACTCGCTCTCGTATTTGAACATGTATCGGAGCTATTAAAAAAGAGCTAGACACGATTTTGACATTTTTCGGTTACGAATCCATTTTAAGGTAGTTCTGTCAAAAAATCGTTTTATTAGGATTTTGTTGAAAATTTGTAGTTATTCTTTGATATGTTACGCATATGCGTACCAAATTTTAAGAGGTTTCACCATGTTGAAATTGAAACATTTATTGTTGAAAATCCCAATTTTTTATGCTCTTCCATAAGAGTCAGTTTTAAATATTGCCATTTTCAATTCTAAATATTTTGAAATCTAGATGATGAATCTTCTTGAGGTAGTTCTATCAAAAAATCGTTTTCTTAGGATTTTGTTAAAAATTTACAAAAACCTTCTTTGATACAATATGCAAATGTATATTAAATTTTAAAAGGTTTTTTTTCACTACATAGAACTCGAGATATTTGTTGTCAAAAATCACTATTTTCTGCAGTCCCCCATAAGAGCACGTGTTAAATATTGCGATCTTCAACTCTTAATATCTTGACTTCTCGGTAGTGGAACTTGTTGAAATAACTTATAAAATAAAATAATGAAGAACATAAAAAATGATTTATTTTTACTGTAAAACGTAGTTGGTGCTGTAAAATGAATGTTTTTTGTAAAAAAAATGTATGAAAAGATTCAGAAATTCCATACGAATAAACTAAAGCTAACAGTAAAAGATATTTCTTGCGAAAATTTTTGTTGATTATCGAATTTTCGATGCAAAATTGTGATTTTTTTTGCAGAGATTGTACGCTCAAAATATGCTTAATTCATGAGAATGAAAAATAAGAGAAAGAGGAGAACGCAAATGCTGGACAGATTTTGAACGAACTCGCATATGCGAAAGACGTAACGTAGTTTTAAAGTGACTTATGTACTGGCCATCAGGTGCTCGATATATGACCTGAAGCTATTTGCGAATTTAACGGGTTTTTATTCAGCTTTTTTTTCGTCCGGAACTGTTTCTTCTATTTTCGTCAAGAATACATATGACAACTTGACAAACAGGTATTTTGAAATTTATTTTTTTTTGTCATTTCTGAATCGAAGGGATATGACACGTTCACAGGCTCATAATTTTTAACAACATTTTTCATTCGATTTCAATGATTTGCAAAAACCTACCGTATCTTCATTTTATCATCTCTCAACTTCAATACGGTAAACTCTTAAATTTGACCTATATTTTTACACAACATGAAAGAAGATTTATTTATTTAATTATATTTTTATTTTTTTGAAAATCTGACGTAAATTTTTTTTTAAATTTGTTTAACCATTTAACAAATATACCTTATGTATACCTATATACTATATAATAAATAATAATAAAATTAAATATATTGTCTACAATTTGACGTCGATTCACCCACGCTCTTTTTCTCGTTCGTTCAGGGAGTCGACCGATCGAGCGAACCGATATCCACGGAACCGGCTGAACGTCCGGAGTAATAAAATAGTTGCGAATCCTTCAATGACATTTTTCGGGAGAATAAAATTTTTCTGACAGAATCGAGTGTCGATTTGCCACCCACATTGTCCGACGAAGACAGCATATTTGTTGTCTCGTAAAATCATTTTAAAAAATGCTAGAAGTTTATTATTATATTTACAAATATGTAATAAAATGTCAAGCTATAAATTTATTAAAATTTTAAAATAACGAGGGCCACAAAAAAAAGTTGTCTGTATTTTTGACGAGACCCCCCTATCTTTGTGTATTTTGGTACGCGGAATCCGAATCTGGGGTCCATTTTGTCCGTACACCGTCAAAATTTCGAATTAATTGCGAAAAACTAAAAATTATAAAAAATTGTTATTATTATGATAACAAAAATTTTTTGAAACTAAATCAAGTATAATTTTGATGTATTTTGATCCGCTGAATCCGAATTTTAAGCCTATTTGATTCGTACATCCTTTAAAATACAAGTAAATTGCAAAAACCCCCAAAAAATGTCTGAAATTAAGAAAAAAAATTTTTAACATAATAACTGCAATCTTTTGCGATTTTCAGAGATTTTTTGGTGGTTTTTGCAATTTACTTATATTTTAAAGGGTGTACGGGTGAAATAGGCTTGAGATTCAGCGGATCAAAATACATCAAAATCAAATATACTAAATTTAGTTTCAGAAATTTTTTTTATCATTATAATAACAATTGATTTTAAAGGGTGTACGGGCCAAATAGGCTTGAGATCCGGATTCAGGGGATTAAAATACATAAAAATTAGATTTGTCCTAGTTCGATAGACATTTTTTTATTAAGAAAACTGCAGTTTTTCGCCATTTTTTACGGTTCTTCACAATTAACACGAAATTTTGACGGTGCACGGACAAAACGGTTCCCAGATTCGGAATCAGCACGCCAAAATACATAAAGATAGGGGGTTTCTGGTCAAAAGTACAGACGACTTTTTTTGTGGCAAGGTGTAATTAACTAAAATTAAAATAATAATTCAAAATTCAAATAATAAATTATCTAAAATAGTAAGTCAAAATTCAAACAATAAATTAAAATGAAAATAATGAATCAAAATTGAAATGATAAACTAAAATAAAAATAAATAAACAATTACGAATAATAAAAATGATTAAATAATGCAAAAACAAAATATTTTACATCCGTAATATATATAGTAAAAGTTAATAAATAATGAAGGACCGGAGGGGAAAATAAAATCAGTAGTCAGTTTACGTTCGACAATTGAGAGTTATTGGTCGCGCTCGGTAGTAATTCCGAGTAAGCTCATTAACAAAAGTCTGCAACGCTTATGCGGCTGACCCGGATGATCGAAGAATAAAAATCATATATCGCGGGACTTGCCAACTTTTGCGATTGCGAAGCGAGAGGAGAATAATAGAAATAAAAGAATTGAGGATGCGCTCTGCGATTAGTGTCGACGTGACGGTGAACTCAAAACGAAGACACTGCAACGATTTTCAACGATGTACAATGAACAGCTCATCAGAAAGTAACAAATATAATTTTTTTTATTAACTATAAACTGAAAGAAAAATATGATATATTTTACTATAATATTACAACTATACCGATTACCATATGTATAACTAAATATATGTATTTTTAGATCCTATTTATTGTAATTCACTTCCAGAGATAGAATTACTATTTGACATATATGTATGCATTGTCAATCAAGATTTTAAATATATTTAATTTTACTAAAAAAATATATAAAGTTCTAAAATGAGGGCAGCATGGTTGTCACTTTATAGCAAAATTTATATTATACTACGATTTTTCTCAGTGTATAGATTTATGTATAAATTTATTATAATTATTTTATTATTTATTGTATAATTGATTCTATTATAAAATTGTATAAAGTTCTAAAACGAGGGCAGCATAGTTTTCACTTTTTATAGCAAAATCTATTATTACGATTTTTCTCTGTGTACATAAACTTTTTATTTTAACTCCCCGACAGCCGGCCAGAAAAATTGAAATTTTGCAAAAAAATTTAAAAAAAAAATTTTTTTCGCATATTAATTACTTAACATGCTTTTAAATAATTTTTCTGAAATCTAGTATTAAATAATGAAATGTTTATTAAGGACATCCAATTGCACTGAGAGAAAAGTATGCTCGATATAACTATACCGATTATTATTGAACTAATTGCATTTTATTTATATCCTATTCTAAATACATTACGTTGAACTGTAATTAGTATTTAGCTGTCACTTTACGGTAACATTCACCATCGTGTATTTATTCCAATGTTAATATAGGAATTATCCCTACATGAAAATGGGTGCAAAACCAATTTTTTTCTCTATTACGTGTATAGATACAATTTCTATGCTAACATAGATTTCAATAAAAACATGGTTGCATTTCTTATTTTACATAGGAATTGTACCTAATGTTCAACATAGGTATAATTCCAATGTCAACATGGGAGCATTTCCTATGTAAAATGGGAATAATTACCATATGTTCCATAGGAATTATTCCAATATTAACATAGTATTTATTCCAATGTTAACATAGAAATTATCCCTAATTGAAAATGTTCACAAAACCTATTTTTTCGCTACGTGTAGTTATAGAAAAAATTATCTTATCAATTACGTGTTTAATTTTATAATTTTCTGAATGTGCAAAATTCATGATAATTATTGATTATTGCATAGTATGATACATTATATATCAAATATTAATATAATGTACCACAAGAATAATGTTCGAAAAAAAATTTGGATTTTCAGGCACCATTTACGAGGGAGAAATGCGAGACGGAATGTTTCACGGTCATGGCAGTCTCTACTGGTCTGACAATCAACGCCTCGACGTCGTGCACGTTCGAGGAGAGCTCAGAGAGCATAAATACAATTACTCCGATGGCCTCACCTACGACGAGGAAAATTGGAGTTACTGCAAGTTTCCAGACAGACGGTGAGGCGAAAAAAGTTGAGATAATAACTTCAGAAACTTTAACGACCAGACAAAGAAAAAAGACAATTCTTTAAACTTTGTTAAATTAAACAATTTATCTACTTACGATCAATAAGATAATTATTTTCTCATAAAAATCACACTTGTATTAAAAAAAAACAATTATAATTTAACACAATGTCAAACTAACATTAAAAATTGTCAATATCGATATTTTTACAAAATTTGCTCATATTTACCAAAAATAATGAAATAATTGTTAAAAATTACTTAAAAAGTAATACTTGTATAAAAAAATAATAATTATTTAGTATAACAACAAACTAACATTACAAAATATCAATATCGATATTTAATAAAAAAATTTCATATTTCACGAAAATAATGAATTAATTGTTAAAAATTACTTTAAAAAAATTAAATAATTATTAAATGATTATTTTCGTGGAATATTGAAAAATTATTTAATTCGAAAGTTGCCGTTGCAAACACCCTCCTTTCGAATTCTCTCACGAACCAATATTTCACGCCCGGTGTAAAAGACTTCCGCCTACACGGCCAACAGCAGAAGCGAGTGTTTAATTGATCGAGGTAAGCGAGCAGGGATCGAGACTCTCGCGAAAGGACGCTTTCCCTCCTTGCAATCTTATATTCACGTTTTAAATAAATGCAAACACTCCTGTGCTCGCTAAAGTCTCTGTCCTTGAGTTCCTCAATGCAACAAAAAAAATCCTATGACAAAAAAAACTCCAATTTCTCGGTGGTTCATACGAAAGTGAAAATATCTTTTAGATTTTATCGATGTTACGTGACACATTCCTGGGCTCGTCGTTTATTCTAAATAAAAATGGCTAACAAAATTATGGGAATGAATATTTTTTAGTTTATTTTTAATCTATATATATGTAAATTTTGATTTAAAAAAATTAAAATAATACATTATATATATAACAATTATAGTGCTTATGCAAAATTATAAAGTTATTACCATATTTCATATGTAGGTGAATATGAAATGCGAATATCGATTCTTTGTTACTTTTCAAGTGAGAAATAGGCATAGTACATTGGATTCAAGGATGTGTAAGCAATATTTTTAACATTATGAGAATTGCATGAATTTTTAATATTTTATTTCTACGAGCAGCAACGCGGCCGCTTTTTCCGTTTCGGCATGTTTGAATAGATGTTTTGCAATTCTTCTAAGCGTATACTCCCTACAATTTCGTATAATGCG
>JAPYYW010001416.1:0-36162 GCA_030522545.1 Cremastinae sp. A BG-2022a | reverse complement strand
GCGAGCCAGCGAGCTCTTAATTACTATCAGTGCGCTCAAGGAGGCGCTCAGGCGTTCAGAATTTTTTATTGCTGAATAATTGCGTTTTTTCGAAATACGTGCCTCACCGCTCGTATTGTCCAATAGTTTCAAGTTTTGCAGGATAGCTGAAATAAAAAAAGAGTTGACGTATTTCGGGAATTTTGGGCCAACAGATTTTGAGAAGGCCAGCAGAGTTTTTTTCTCTTGAAAAAAATTGGAAATTCGATTTTATTTTTAAAGGATCGAGCGTCTAAGCTCGTTTTTTAAATGTTTTTTGTTATTTTTTATTTAAAAAAAAATTTTAGTTCCCGAAAAGTAAATTGGCGAAAGATAATTATTGATCAATTTCATTTATTAATGAATACGCCCAGGCATGATTTGTGTGTCTTTCAAATGTGTATTCCGAGCACTGTGCCCGTGCGAATATTACGTCGATTTTTTTATAACTAGGTTACATTTTGTTACAAAATTATCAATAGTTATTATAACTTACGATACTTTGGGGAGGACACATAATCGAGCAATCGCACGCTTTTTTAAAATTTTATTACCGGTTTTTAGAATGCATTTTCTAACATTTTCACCACTGAAAAACCAATCAAAACGTTTATAAAGTAAATCGGCTTATAAATTTCATTTTATTTTATGATTACTCGAGTTTATTGCGTTTAGTGTTTAAAATTTTGACATTCGTTAACGTTTAAAATTTCATAGCCTCTTGTATGATATACGATTGTTTTGGGATCAGCCGCGCGGTTAGAGAATTTGACAGATCATAAACTTGAACGTGCCCACTTTTACGCTTGCTACTTCAAGACATTTCTACATTTGTTTTTCGCGGGCGAAAGACTTTTCACGTGTGGGTGTCCGTGAATCTTGCGCTCGGGATGGCAACAATCAATTTCGTTGATCCTCGCATCACATCAATTTTCAACGGATTTCGATCGCGCAAAATGCAATCGCCTCCGCTGAAACTCCTCTATGCACCTAACGGCGTGGATAGAGGTTGAGACACACATAGAAAATAGATAGATGAAGGAACATTTAAGGAACTAAAGGAACTAAATATTCAGTTGAAAGACAGAACTTGAATTATTTGTTTGAATTATTCGATTCAAATGTACATTTAGTTGATCGCATCATGAATTATTTCATTAAAATATTTCACTGAATTCATTCAACAGGCATTTTCTTCGATGCCACTAGCTTTACTGAACCAAATATTTGTTTCATACAAATGCATAGGATATTTACTGAAGAGAATAATTAATTATTTTGACAGTAGTTGCATTGAATCGACTAATTACGGGTCAACTAAATATATTTAGTTGATTCAAACGAACTTTTTTTCTCAGTGTATATATAATCTGCAAATATTTATTTTTGAAACTTTTTTGCTAAAATTTGGCGTATACTGAGCTTAATATGATACCCAAATAGTGGTCGAATTTCAAAAAACGTTTCTCGTCTGAAAATCGAGATATTCATTTTTTTGTGACTTCTCAACAAGACCGCGTGTTAAAATAAAATTTTTACATTTTTACACAATTAATATCTCGACAGATGCACGATAAAGCTTTCTTAAATTTAAAACTTGTATTTTAATATGCCATTATAAAGGAACGTCGATATTTTTGTCAGATTATCTTCAAAATAATTTCACCTGATGATTTTATCTTTATTTTACACGTAAAACGAATGCGCGCGGGCGAACAAACGCGTGAACCACTTTAAATGTCCCTTTTCCTCGAGAATTTTTCCTTAAAAATATCATCGTGCAGAGCGAATAAAATTTCTTTTGACCCGGAAGTAAGAATACACGAGGTTGCAGCGCGAATAAAAGCGATTCAGGCCGGTGAAGGAGGAGGCTCGCGTTTCTGGATCCGAATGGAGATGCTTATTAAACGAAACTCCCGGTTTTTCATTCTTTATAAGTCTTAATGAATTATTTATGCGCAGCAAAAAATATTTTCGAGACTGACAGTGCTATGCCCGGGACAATGTTTCGGAGGAATTTGACTTTATAGCAGCGAATAAGAGTCGAGGGCTCTCGACGTCGCGTGTATACATTATATATTTTCTACTCTCTCTCTCTCTCTCCCTCGATCTTTATTCTGTGTATAGAAAAAGCGAGAGGAGAGCGAAAGAAGCGGCACGGACGAGAATTGAAGCGGAGAAAAGGCTCTCTCCGTTCCGCGATCGATTGTGGTTGGTTGCTCGCGCTCCGGGGCGTGCATCGTTCTCCTGTTCGCGATCCTTCACGTTCTACTCCCTTTTTTTCCCTCCCGCATTTTCTTTTTCGGTCCCGATGAAAGAAAAATCGCGGAAAAGAGATGAGACGACGAGCGCGAGCGACGCCCGCGAGAGCGGAAAAGAAGCCGCGGAGCGGCAGGGGGAAGGGAATATATATAAAAGCTCGAAAACATATATATATATTTTTCGGAGATAAAAAAGGGACGAGCGCGCGGTTGACGCGAACGAATGAAGCGGTTTCCTTCGGATCCGACAAGAAATTTCAGCTTCCCGGCCATAACTTTGCGGATCCGGCGAAGCTCCGGACTTCCAAGTCGGCAAGACTAATTAATTGTTTGTCTCCTTCCCCTCCCACGCCGCGCCGCTTCTTCATTTTTTTCCCACCCCTCTCTCGCGATCCGTCCCGAGGAGGCATCAGGACGAGGGAGGAGCAAGGCGCGCTTGTTTCCTCGAAGAGAGAAAAAAAATTGGCGAGTCCGTCGCAGCTCCCGGCCAACTCGAAATAATTTCGTGCGCCTCGCGACATCGGGGAAAGAAGTGAAGAAAAAAAATTCTCAACTCTGAAAAATGACGCAATCTTGATTCGGTATTTTTCGAGAGCGGAAAAACTAGAATTCCGGACCCGCCGTGGAATAAATTGAGGGGCGGCGCGGGGCGAGCGGCAACTCCGAGAAAAAGAGTTGGATGTTCTTCGTGAGACGCGGGCGAAAGAAAACGGAAGACGTCTGAGAAAAAGTAGACGAAGACTGATAGGATGCGAGAGGCCGGCGAGCAGACCAGTCGCGCCGGCCGCATCCCCGCACAAGTTTAGTGGAAACGACCCAAACTTTCACTGTCTCAGCTTTTTCTCGGACTCTCCCGCGAAATCTCGCTCCTTCCCAAACATCCTTCATATAAACAGTCACCCTTTTATTTAACCATTATTATTATACTTATTCTTATCATTGCGGTATTATCACTATATTAAAACGTTTAAAATATAAAAATTGTTGAATTTAAATATTATTATATATACGATATTCATTTTAAATATCGCTGTCATTTTTTATAGAATATACCTATTACGTGTCTTATTTTTATGACGATTAAAGATGTATGAGCGATATTTTTAAAAGTACGATAAATTTTTTGTATTTTGTTCTTAATCACATGAAAAATGTCGTGCCAAATTGGAAATCATTTTTTAAATGGTTTAAGAACTATATCAAAATCTGAAGTTACTGAGATTTAACATTGCTTTTTTTTTATGGAAAATTTGTGAATTCGCACTGAATATAAAATATGGGATAAAATAAAATGTGAGATTCTTCTTCATTCTTTTTATATATTCGTAGTATAGTGTTCATTTTGTATGGGCAATAATTTTAAAATTTTTTACTAAATTTTTTTATTCAATCGTTTTAAGCAATAAAAAATGTTTAAATTATTGTCAGTATCTGGATTTTGCAAATTGTTAAGGTCAAGAAATTACTTATTGCTGGGATTGTCTGTCCCATACATTCTTAAAAGGTTTTTAAATGAAAATAGACTAAAAGCTTGTTTTAAAACTGAGCATATTTTTATAGTAGAATTGAATA
The DNA here is from genome assembly GCA_030522545.1 of Cremastinae sp. A BG-2022a. Lineage (NCBI taxonomy): Eukaryota > Metazoa > Arthropoda > Insecta > Hymenoptera > Ichneumonidae > Cremastinae sp. A BG-2022a. Next base: position 32,311 of record JAPYYW010001416.1, on the reverse strand, counting down.
TATATTAAATCTGGATTAACACTATATCAAAATCTAAAATTATTTTTCTAATAACCAATAATAATGGACATGATTTAAAAATTTATTCAATTCAATGATAACAAGTGTAGTTGTCATTTTGTAGTAATATCTGTCATATTTTTTTCTCGATGTACCCTGTTTTTGCGATAACGACGGATATATTGTCAAGTCTAAAACGCAGCACTTGAGCCAATAAAATATTTCCAATAATACTGTGGGATAATACTTTATACATTCTCTACAAAACGTACGTTATTGGATATGTATGAATTTTTATTTTTTTAAAAGTGGAATTGATATAGTACTTATATTTGATGATGTTCACAACAGAACTCTCCAGTTTTGGAAAACAACGAAAAACATTCGTACACTGAGAGATAAGATTAGTAGTATCGAATAAATATTCAATATTAAAAAAGACATGAAGCCTGTAATTCATCGGAATAGAACGCATTAACTGTTGGCTATAATATCTCTACTCATTAAAAAAAATTCAACCTGCGTTGCTTTGGAAATAATGATCTTGATGTTTGAATCATTCATTTCGTCTTGCAAAAATTTTCAGGAATTACCCATTATAAAGTCGATTTCGTCGAGAACGCAAAAATATATCTCCAATTGAAATTTTGAGATCTATCTATTTTCGATTCTCAAAAAATCAGGCTAGAGGACCTTGAACACGCTAAATTTTCTCAGCCCACTTTTATTATAACTCAACTTGTACGTGCAATAATGTGAGAAAAACTTGCAACACAACTTTCTATTATTTATATCAAATATACCTATTCGGGGATCGTAAAAATTGGAAAAAAAAGTTCGTCGAGCGTAACGAGGAAAAAAATTCAAAATTTCCGAGAATACCTCGACTATTATTTTTTATCCATGGTGATTATTCGTCGAGGTCGAGGGAAAAACCGAACACAGCCTTTTGCTTGTTTGGATTTTCGACTACATTTGGAATCAGTATAGGCCAGTAGAAAGTGTCAGGGTAAGACATGTCGAGTCTCATCGCCAGGTAGCTCGTTTCTGAAAAACATTTCGTAAAAATTCGACAAGTTCTATTGAGTGTCAGTTCCAGCAATTTTCAATAATACGAAAAGTGAGTAGTTTATAGTGTTTCAAATTTATAATATCGTTTCAAAATACTTTTTAAAAAATGTCGGTGCGGATGTATCCTATATATTAAAAAAGAGACGAAACCTCTAATCAATAATTAATCGGAATAGAGCGCATTATACGAAGTTATATGAAATATGTGCCTAGAAGAACAGCAGAATATTAATTGAAACATGTCAAAAAGCGGCTGCGTTGTTGCTCGCTATATTAAATTGATGCGTATTTCGTTCATTCGAGACCAGCATGTTTTACATAACTGATTATCTATTTTAGTTGACGAATTATGTTTGCAGGACCTAAATTTTTATTTAAATAATTTTTCATTATACAGTTGTAGCTCAGTAAAAATTATATAGAGTTCAGGAAATTTTTTTCTTTTATAAATCTATACACTTTCAACTAAACGTTTATTTATTAAATGGACTACACTATACTTATTTTAATGCATCAATAAGAATTTTCTTGCGTCAATAAATCTAAAATTTTTCTCAGTAAATGTTATTATTTATTATTGCCGTTAATATTATCATCATCATTATAATACCGAAAGTAAAGAATTTGAATACAAACGTAGAAGTATAATTGACTAAAATAAAAACTTGTTTTTTTGCAGAGTATGTCAACGACAAACACTTTTTTCAATGACAAAGCGATAAAATGTCAAAGTCAAGTAAAAAAAGGCAACACTTGAGCCAATAAATAATTTCAATGACACTGATGTTATTGAATCTATAAATTATGTTTCTCGCAGTAAAGAATTAAAACATTATCATCTCTTGATAAGAGAATTCTCGTATTTGAAAAAAAAATACATACGTATGCGCTACCGTTTCAGGTCGTTTATTTTTCATGATTATTCTTCATGTATTTACGTTTATGTATTTTTGAATACATATTTCTAATTTTATATTTTACGTCGTATCTTGATAACAGAAGTTTCGAATTTGGAAAAAAGATATATATTATACCGTGTACCTTATTAGCTCGTTTATTTATCATGATTACTGTTCATATATCTATCTGTGCATGTATTTTTGAATAATTTTTAAATTTTAGTAAACTCAGTGTTTTCAAATTTTCTGCCTGAACGCGAAGAATCCTGGATCCTTCGCGTAAGCAAAGGACTTGACTTAATTAGTGTTCACTTCATATTCGAGCTCTTTATCGTTCCGAAGTCTTGATCCGCGACGAGAAACTCGGTGAGTTGTCGCCAGCGCGGGAGATAACATGGGGGAAGGGGGCGAAACGATAGAGACCGAAGGTTGATGGATCCCTTGGAGACTCTCTCTCTCTCTCTCCTATACATCTCCTCCCATATATTCATTTTATTCCCGTATATATCTTCATCTCGATTATTTCCCCCCTCGTTCCCATCTCCGGCGCGTCTCGTCCTCCCTGAACGGATTAGCCGCTGCGAGTGAGACGGTGTTCGTGCGTCTGTGCCGAGTTAAAAACAGAGAGAAAGCGCCCGAGACGCGGAGGGGAGGCGAGGAAGAAAAAATGCGAAAGAGGAAAGGAAGAAAAAAAAATGGGAATAAAGAGCGAGACGAGGGGGTGAGAAAGATATCAAATTCGCTTCTCTCTCTCTCTCTCTCTCTCTCTTTTTCTCTCCCGGAGATGTATACGTGTAGACGAAGCTCGGCCTACGGGCCCCCTCCCAGAGCAGTCCATCCTTCCTTCCTCGGCGGAGCGCGGCCGTGGGCGAACACACGCGAGCTCGGAATCGAGCCCGCGTTCTTCCGGGCATTTCTGGGGGGACATGACCGCCGGAGGGGCACCGAGTCCTCTCCGCCTAGCTACTTTTTTTCATCCCCCACCCAGACGCCTGGCACTCCGCAACTCCGAGTCGTCGTGCCTCCTGCTCCGGTCCCTCCCTTACTCCCGCCGCCTTCGCATCATATCCTGAGCCGTTTTCTCTTCCTATACACACTCTTCTCCACACAGGAGACGCGCGGGCACACCGAGCACTCCCGACGACGACGACGACGCCGTCGACGCGGCCGAAATCCCTATATGTGCTGGGGGGCGCTGCAGAAACGTCTCTATGTGTGTGCGTGTGTGTGCGCCTGTATGTAAATAAATGTTGTATATATGTATATTTATAATTGTGTGTGCGTGTGTGTCTGTGCGCGTCTGTCTATTTCTCTCCCTTCCTCCCTCCCTCTCTTTCTCTCTCTCTCTCTCTCTCTTATTCTATCGTCTTTCCTCCCCCGCCAATCCCCACCATTTTCCAAGCGCCGTTCGCTTCTTCGTCTTTCTACTGCTTCTTTTTCGTCTTTTTCTTTCACTCTTCGCTTCCTCTTCTCGCGCTCCCTCGCGAGCACCGCGACGACCGCCTAGGGAGAAACGAGACCAGGCGGAGTACTGCGCGGACCACTGGGGGATGCCTCCCACTTTTTTTTAATGTTACATTAATAAAAAGCAACAATCAATATCTTGCCGGTGTAGAAAAAAATTTTAATCTATAACGGAATTCCCGAGGAGGGAGCCACGGCGCGTTCCTCGTTAGGTGTACAGGCACACGAGGCGAGGTCGACTCGCGAAATGTTTCGTGCGTCGGCCTGTTATGCTTTTTTAATCATTTTCGGAATTTAAGGGATTTTTTTGGAAGGGGAAGGAGGATTGGTGATGGATATTTGTTTTTTTTTATTATTATTATTGAGGAAAACGTAATTTAAAAAAATTAATGAAACCGCTGATTATCTTCTTCGAAATAAATGGGTAATTTAATTTTTCAAAATAATTTTTCAAATTTTCTTTCGGTCTTAATAATTCATTCGAATGGAAATTTAAATTATTTTGGGCGCGACCCCCGCTATCATATTCATAGTGAAAAATATGTAAAATATTGAAGAAACAATTAGTTTTTTGACGAAATCATTTTTTTGATCATCTTTTCTACATTTTATAAATAATTTTATTGAAAAATTTTTTTTACCCACTCCGGGTCAGTTCGTTTCTAAATAAAAGGTATAATATGTTGACGTTTCTGGTACTTCCTAGACCGACTTTCAAGAGATCTCAAAATTATGAAATTTTGAGCACTGATATCTCAACTTTTTATTCACTATGTATAAAAATCATCTTTTCGGTTCTATCTTAAATCGAAGTCGATCAAAGAGCACCTCGACTTCATTACCGTGACAGTCCCCATTCGAAAATTTTTATAGGCAAATGAATCATTGGATAAAATACTTTTTTTATAAATTTCTTTTCTTTAGATGAAAAGTTGTTTTTAATTTTACACACAGTTGAGCACGTTATAAAAATATCCGGGTAAATTTTTAAGAAATTCTATATAAAATTATTTTTATCATTCTTTTGGAAGAATTCTGCGTCTGAAAAAATCAAAAATCTCAACAAGTAAGGATGTGAGAAATTCTATGTAAAAATATTTGGACCATATTCTATTGGAAGAATTATGTCTAAAAAAAATGAAAAATTTGAAAAAATAAGGACATGTGAGAGATAGAAGTTTCGTCGGAGCTAGACGATGGATTATCCGAGGCTGAGCGAATCCAGTAGAGACGCGAGTAAACAGTTTAACGTCTCTCTGTCTCATCTCCTCTCTTGATCACCCCGATGGATGTATCGCCATGTTCGCCCGGCAGGGTGCGTTTCCGGTAGACACCCCGCGATTCATGCTCCCTCTCTCCGCGATCTCGTCCTTCCGCATGACCTCGTCGTGTCTCCCAGAACATCTCGCTGCTCTCCCTGGATCAGGGCTGAGTTCGAGCCCAAATTAACAATACGTAAACGTCGTTTTCGTTTTTTTTTTCTCGCGAACGTTGCGGACCAACAAAAATAAAAAATTAATCAAATCTTTCGGGGATAAAATGTTAAACATAATGAAAAAATTAAATATTCATAAATGATGAGTTTAATTAAACAAATTTATTATAAATCTTTTCGTTTTCTTCTAGTTTCTGAGAAAATTACTCGCATTTGAATAAAATTGAATTGAAAAGGCGAATTTTTAACGCTCTCTCGAATTCCACACGTGTCAAACTGCGCACTGTCTCTGATAAATCTTTTTCGCTCGTTCTTTTCCATGCGCGCGACTCGTCGCGAAGAAAACCCGCCGCCTCGTTAAAACGCATCGCTCGCTGTTTACTCTTGCTTGATGCTTTCTGCGCATTTACTGCTGTGACAGATCGCGAGTGTACTCGAGGATTCTCGAAGGTATGCAACCACTCCCGGGTCGTGAGCCCGGCCAGACCAACTTAATAACTGCGATTATTTTAAGTCGTAACTAAACAGATGATTTTAATTATAAAGATCGTCATTATAGATTTAAAATTTGTATGAAGAATCACGAGAGAAAGAAAACGGTGTTATTTATTCAATTTTATCATGTGCATGGAGTTACATTTTTTAAAAATTAATTCTCGATGTTTTAAAACTCTTTCGATCGAAAAAAATGTAATTTAACAAGTAAGTAATTAAAAAAGCTGTTCATTTCATCAAGGTATTATTCACATTTTCGAAATCTCATAATTTATTTTAAAAATATTAAAAGTTTCTGAACGTTTTTTGAAAATTTCAATATATTCTCATGCTTTTTTGAAAATGTAAAATGCTCAATCTCTTTTAAAAGCGTAAAAACTTTCTAAACTTCTCCTGAAAATGTCAAAAGTTTTTCAATCAGCTTTCTTTTGAAAATGTCAAAAGTTTTTCATCCAACCTCTTTTGAAAATGTCAAAGTTTTTTATTTAATCAATCCATTTTGAAAATGTCAAAAGTGTCTCGACCTCTTTTGAAAATGTCTAAAGTGTCTCAACGCCTTTTGAAAATGTCAAATCAAATGTATATGTGATACTCTAGGTGCGACATATGAGATATATCTAGGTGCGACATACGAGACATATGTATCTTGATGTCTCTCTTGTATTTACGTGCCACGTCTCAACTATCTCCCTCGCACTAACAGAAGTCGTATTTTTTAAGAAAGATTGAAAAAACTCATGAAATTTGACCATGATAAATTATGAGTTCGTATATAACGAGGCTGTGGGTCGAAATAAATCCAACGCCATTCGAAAGAAAAAAATAATGGTTTCCATTCGATAAGTGCTATTAAATTTTCCATCGAGAACCGCTAGTTTTGATAGAATATCGAAAAAATTTCAATCACTTTAATTACGTGACTCTTGCTAGGATAATTTTTCGAAAGAAAATCTCGAGAGTGTTTTTCAGTATGCATATTTGTAAGGTATTTATACCGGGACAGTCTTTTCAAAAGTTTTCTTCTCATGTGAAGGTAAAATCATCAGTTGACATTTTGTTTCTATAGATTTAAAAAAAAACTAGGTGAATCTTCTTTGATGTTGTAGAAAGATTGGTGCTAAATTTTCGAAAGTTTTACCATGTAGAAGTAAGGATATTTTATGTTAAAAATCACATTTTTAAACACACATTCTCTTGATAGGGAGTTACAAAAAGTTCTGATCATCAACAATAAATATCTCAATCTCTACATGATGAAACCTTTTAAAACTTGACACATACTCGAGCACCACATTAAAAGAAAATCTGTGCAAAGTTTTGAGAAATTGTACAGAAAATCATCACGATATAAAAATGCCTCAAATGCTTTTCCTGATGACGATGAGATATTCAATTGTCCAGAAAGACGATGCAAGGATAATCTCATCAACGAAAAAAAAAGCAAGGGGACAAAAATCCATCTCAGTTTGTCGTTCGCGAAGGAAAATACGAACTCGAGAAATTTTCCGAGTGGGATAAAAATATTGGAAAATCGTGGCGGATGTAACGAGAGATGTAAACAGAGAGCTCGAGAGCAGGGAGGAGGAGGAGAAGGAGATGGAGGTTGCTCGAGCAGGCGTGTGTAGGTCAGGTTGTCGGATCGGAGAGAGTTACCTGTGCGTACGCGAGATGAGACACTTTCTGCGTGACGTGCCGCGAGTTACTATGAAAACCGATACGAGCTCGACGTAAACATGTATTTACATATGTATGCAGAGAGGAGATGTACGTCGATGAGTGTATACGCAGTAACGGGGGGATAGAAAGAGAGAAAGCAGGAGAGCAAAACAACGTGCTCTCGGGACAAACCGCGCGTCGCCTCGACGTTTATCACGTATATATCTATAGACGACGATACGTGAGCAGCACGCGGCGGCGGCGCCCGGCTCGTCGTTCACTCACGCGTATACATGCACATACACAGACGGGAGAGGGCGGTGGCGTCGCTCGCACCGTTCCTTCAATGGAATCGCCCCCGTAGTTGTAGCAAACTGTCCGCGAGCCCCCCCCGCCTCCTCCACTCTGTGCATGTGTTGCGCGCTACCGCCCAACACCTACATGCACCCGCGAAACGTGCGACAAAGACAGCGAGATTATTAAAAACAAACTATCCAACGAATACACGCCAGAGATATATTGTATATGTTGACATTATTGGTACACCGATGCATGTTATTTCTTTCGTACTCCGTAGTACTGAAATAAAATATTTTCTACAAATATATCTTGTACGTGTGCTACGTTTAAAACTACAATTAGATTATTTATAATTAAGTAACAAATAATAGAGAATAAAAGAGCAGAAAGTATTTAGAAAAGTATCTTAAAAATAGCATAGACGCATGCAAGCTTATATTTAAAAAGAACATGATGAGGCCTCTAATCGATTCATCGGATTAGAGCGCATTAACTTATTTATTTTGGTTAAAAACTCTACTGATTAAAAAAAAAAATTTAACGTGCGCTGCTTCATCGGAAATAATGACGTTGATGTTTCAATCATTCATTTCATCGTTTTGCAAAAATTTTCAGGAATTAACCATTATGAAGTCAAGCAGGACACAAAAATATATTGCCACTTGAAATTTTGGGTTTTTCCTATTTTTGATTCTTCAAAAATTAGGCTGGAGGTCCTCAAACACGCTAACACGGACCTATAGTTCGGGGATCGTTAACATAAAAAAAAAGAGAGAAAATTCGTCGAGCGTAACGAGGAAAAAAAATGTTCAAATTTTCGTTAATCCCTGGGTCATTAGTGTTTCCATGGTGATCGGTCGAGGTCGAGTGAAAAACCGATTAGGGTCTTAATTGTTAGGTTTTATAACGAAATTTTGAGTCAGTAGGCCGGTGTCAAGTGTCGGAGTAAGACGTGTCGGGTCTCGCCAGGTAGTTAGCTACCGAAATACAATTCGTAGCAATTCAACAAGTTCAATTGAGTGTCAGTTCCAGTTATTTTCAATCATACGAAAAGTGAACAGTGTTTAGTGCGTTTAATTTATATTATCGTTTCAAACTATTTTTTTAAAAAATTCGGTGCGCATGTATCCTATATATTTAAAAAAAAGAGACGAAACCTCTAATCAATTAATGGGCAGTTCCCATTGATGGGCAGAGCCGATACTTTTATGAAAAATTAACATTTTTCAATGGGTGATGCTCACTTCGTCAATGAGGTAATAAAGATTATCTATTGAAAAATTTTCATTTCTCAGAAAAGAAAAAAAGCTCGTGACGTTTTTTTCAGAAAAAAGTCACGGATTTTTCGTCATAAATTATTATAGTCTTAATTATTGTCAATCACCGATATAGATTCGACGGTCCGTTTTTTAATTTGATATAAAATAATTCAAAAAATATTGAGTTTTATATCGTACTGGTGAATAAAGTGCAATAAGGCCCACGGAACAAATTAAGCAGAAAATTAGGCAGATTCGCTTCGTATCTACGAATCGCCCTCAATAAAGCTGATTTCGTCAAAATAAAGGTAAGACATGGCTAATTGAAATATTCATGGATCTATGAGACCCAGTGTGCTCAAAAAAAAAATTCGCGAAATTAAGAGCTAATTCGATCGGAAATTTTCCTTAGACAACGAAAATGCCAATCGTTCAGAGCGCAATCCAATAATTCATATTGAATGAGTAACAAAATTAACTTTTGGATTAGTTTTTTCAATTTCAATTTTTAAATATGAATTTTTGGATTGAAATTTTACTGTCAAATATTTTATTTTAAAAAAGACACGAAGCTCATAATCAATTCATAGGAATAGAGTGTATATATGCGAGGTTATATGAAATATTCGCCTAGAAGAATCGCAAAATATCAATTCAAACATGCCAAAAAGGAAAAAGCGGCCATGTTGCTGCTCCTAATAATAAAAAAGTAATTAAAATAATAATATAAGAAAATATAGAAAAGTCGCGGTTTAATATTGTCAATCACTTGTCCAGTGATCAATTTCATTTATTTTAAATGTAGATATAGGTATAGAGAGACAGACTGATTGATTGATCGATGTGTTTATTATACCTAAGATAACTATTTGCAAAAAAGTCATGCAAGTGGTTGATTAAATTGTCAATTTGAACATCGATAAAGATATATACAATAATAATTACACGCGTGCTTGGGAAAATGCTGACAACGAGTACTTTCAGTGAAACTTTATAATTAAAATAAGAAAAAGAACCTAAAAGTAACATACTTGATTCCAATAATTGGATTATAAATATATAGTTTCGTCAGTGCTTGATATACACATAGTTAGATGTTTATTTCTATACCCTTGTCATGATTATAATGTTGTTGAAGTTAATATCGTTGCTGCGCAACGAAATTTTTTCATACAAAATATAGCAACTTTAGTAATTTTATGATTATCATTTACTATTTTTGGGACGAAAATTCCTCAAATTTTCCCAAACTATTACCACAGTACAAAAAACATAGTAATTCGTCGTATACAAATTTCTTTCCGTGTACAACGATATGGAGCAGGATAAAACTGAAGACAAACAGACAAATATACTTAAGGGCAGAAACACAAAGCAAGGGATTCTGGCTCTCTCTCTCTCTCTCTCTCGACGTGTATACAGCATCGCTCTCGGAATCCTCCCGTGGCAAGGCGAAAGGGTGAGTCGAATCCCCAGCTGCGACTCGTAAACGCCGCTAGAACGAGTATCGAGAAAAAGAAAGAGAGAGAAGCATGTATTTTTGTAACACGTACACGGTCCGCGTCGGTGTTCGACACACGTGGGGATCTGTAACCTACGCTACGCGTACGTTCGTTGCGCGGGAACGACGTCACACGCGCCTCTCCGGATACGTCACGATCCCGCCAATCTCAAAGAATATCCGCGCGTCTCGGCTCTCGTCTGCTGACCCCCCCCTCTCTCTCTCTCTCTCTCTTTTTCTCTCTCTCGCTCACGCAATCCCTGTCGTTACGCATCCTCGCTGACACGTCACCGAGAATATCGGGAACAATGCTGATGCGTTGCGTATTTTCATCCCACGCTATAAAAAATTTCGCGTTGTTAACCAAATTTTGTAATTGATAAAAGGAAATGGTGTTAAATAGCACCGGTGTGTTTGGTAAAAGATGGAGAGCGGTGTGTTACTTGCTGAATTCACGGGATTAAAAATGAATGTTTTCAGCAATAGGGATGGGCAGAGCTCGATACTTTCTTGGGAATAAATCAACATTTTTCAGTGGATTATATTTATTGCACCATCGATGAAATAAGCATTACCTGTCGAAAAAATTTTCGTTTCACCGAAAAGTATCGAGCTTCGCCCATACCTGTTCAGCAATAAAACTTTGTTTACATTTCTGGCAGTCTACTCTATTAAGAGGGAATAAACGGACGAAAATGAATGCGAAAAATTTAGTATCAGGTACCTGAGCTAAAATTTGGTATACCGAAACATCATTTTATGATCCATAATCCGAATATCATTAAGCAAATGAGTCGTTGAGGGCATCTTTTGTTAATCAGCAGGTTTGAGAATGAGCATAATTATTTCAAGGAAGTGATACGTGAATATAAAAAATTTTGAAACATTGCCAGATCACTTGCTACTCAACATCAACGTTATACATCTATTATAAATTAGTATACAAACTCTTTTTTTTTCAAAGAACAAGTATATAGATAGTAAATAACCTTACATCAGGGTTAATATTTGCTTTCAGAGAGAGAGAGAGAGAGAGAAACTAATAATAATTTACGAACTTGTTAACATAGAATTTTTTACGAACTGAGTTGCGTATAATGTGCATGAACCTTACAGACAAATCGATAAACTTACATTATTCCAAAATAAATATTCATCGAGTTTCTTAATCTGTATCTCTTTTTTATTCTCACCGAACGGTGTTAGCAAGAATAATATTACTTCATTAATTTTACACAGTAAATGATGTTTATTATTGCGGTGTTAATTATTTAGACCGATGAGACACAGCATATCAAACCAAGCACATATCTAATAACACCATATGCCATTCTACACGAAACGGTGAGAAGTATATAGACCAAGAATGGTGTTGAATTAATACTATTTTAACATCCGTGCACGGGTCCATTTTGTTCCCCGTTTAAAAACGGCTTCTTCAAGAATAAAGGGAATATAAATATATTTATTGCGCATTCTCGTCCTGGGGAGGATTTTTCTGCCGGCCAGGACAACTTTTTGCTCCGAGACCTGAATTCGAAGGATCTAGGCTATTACCCGCCGCGCCGCCATACAAAAATATACCCGGACGCGCGCGAGTTGTATAATAACCGTGTCATATGACGGATGAAAGCGGATGTCACCCGATTTCTATTTAATACGCGCTTTTTTTTATAGAACCGAGGCTCCTATACCTTCCTCCCCGCGTCAAATTGTTATTATTATTCCGGTAAAATGGCAAGTTTCTAAACTCTTGAATAATATTGACCGTGAATCCAGGTGAAATTGGTGTGCCGCTATATATATTTTATCGTGCGTCATTCGGAAAAATAAAACGTTCTTTCCTCGGTTTTCTTTTCGTCCGTATATACATACGCTTGTATGAATTCTCGCGAAACTTATTATACTCCTCCGGTAAAAAAAAAACTTCTCCTCGTTTGATTTTCTTTGATTCCTTTTCTTTTTGCCGTTTTTTACATATCGCCCGGAATCTACCGCCGAGCAAAATATTCTCTAGAATTGACTTCTTTCACGCGATATATTTTATTCCGACTGGAATTATTCACGTCGTTGAATGCTATACCGCGTGTATCTTAATCGTATATACGTTTGTACAACGCGTGTCTCGAAAATATCGCCTACCAGAGAACAGAAAAGTTACACGAGTAAAATTTTACCATTAACATAATAAAATTAAATAAATTTACCGTGCAAGAATTTCGCCAATTAATCCCCAGGGGAAAAAATTAAAATTATTTTTCGAGGGTGTACAAAAAAAAAATGTAATACATTATTATTTAGTTTTCAAGGAAAAATAGAATTGAGTAAAATATGTAATCGAGACTCGAAATAAAAAGAAATATATTTGAATCGGAACGAAGATGAAAAAATTGAAAGCGTTAATCGAATATTATTGAGAAATTGAAGTAATTATTTTGTTTCGTGATTGAATTGACACAAGATAAAATTCTAGGACACGGTGTATATATTAAAAAAATAAATGAGAAGAAGGCGTTAAAGTGGAGCTCGGTCTCTCTCTCACTCTTTCTCGATCGTTCGACTGTTCGCGCCCGCTCTTTCCGCTCCCGATTCCCGACTCATTACTTCTCCGAGCTGCCGGCCCCCTCCCCCTCGCTCCTCCCGGCAATTCTCGTTCGCGAATCTGCCGGAAGTTCTCGCGCTCCTACGAGCGAAACGAGACGTCGTCGAGCTCGAACGCCCTCGACCTCACACTTTCGACCGAGTCCTCGTACGTATCTCGCACACTCCCGTCCCGCGATTCACATACGTCACGCTCGTCCATAAATGATTTACGTGCACGCGGTGAGCCTGGTAATATTCTATATCCCCGCGCGCGGCGCGCACTCGTTACAACAAAAAACTAGCAAGAAACTTTTATTTCTCAATTCTAGCCTCTGCTCACACTAAAATTCATGCTAACAAAAATCCCGGGGCTACTCAAATTTTCATTCTAACCTCAAACTTCGACCTACAATGAAAAAATTCATTTTCCGAACGTCTCGGGAGACAGAGAGGGAAAGAGAGAGAGAGAGAGAGACATAAACACTCGCATATAAAATAAATTGCATGCTAAAATAAAAATGTCAATAAACTGAAATTTCCATTTTAATCTCAACTCGAACGTGTCGAGCTTAAAATATTCACTTCACGTGAGATTGCACAAACTTGATCATGAAAAATTCTTAAAAAAGAGAAAAAGAACATATTTTTGAGCGTATTTGTTTATTGCGATCGCATATAAAGTGGAATGAATAAAGTGCAAAAATGTTCGATATTCCGGAATATACGGAGAGAAAAAGTCCGAGAAAAATTACCATGCTGTCTCTATAAAGCTTCTGCAAACGACATGTATAGGAAATTTTCTGAAAAATCTTGGAAAAATTGTTCTAAAGCGTTAGAAATTTTATCGTGTTGCACGGAAATTTTCTGAAAAATCTTGGAAAAATTGCTCCAAAGCGTTTGAATTTTTACCGTGCAGAACGGTAAAATTTCCTATACTTGTCGTTTGCACACGCTTTATAGAGACAGCATGGTAATTTTTTTTGAACTTTTTCTCTTCGTGTAGGCAAGTGTCCCAATAGTTGAACAACTATATGAAGGTTTAAAATAATTTTTTAAACGTTGAACAAAATATTTGCTTCGAATCAATCCAAATTCTATCTTATCTCCCAATTTTTAATAATTTTTATAGTAAATAATACATAAATAATAAATGTTCGAATATGCAGATTTTTCAATATATAGTTTAACGTTACGATCAATAAACTTTTCTTTATATAAAAAAAATAATTCAAACATATTTAAAGAACAAATATATAGAAAGTATATTGTTCAATTTTTTAGACGTATATACTTTAAAGTATTGGGACGTTAGCCTTTGATTCTTCGATCGAAAAATTGTATCGAGAAACCGTGTGGAATTTTGCAAAATTTCTTTTGTTCCGAGTGCGCGCGGGACTCGATTAACCTCGAGTGTGGGATTGCCGGCGTAGACCCTTTTGCCGCGGCAAAAGCTTTTCGCCGGCTTTGCGATTCCATTGGTCGCGCTGGGAAGAAGGGTGGGGGGAGTAAAGTCGAGAGAGAGAGAGCGTTGAATTCTTGGCGTATCTCTGGTCAAGGACCGAAGTTCCTCGGGAGAAGCCGGGAGTGAAAAAAGGTGGAAGGAATCTCCTTGCGCGGTGAACTCGGCGAGGTTCTTCGTCCTCGAGTGACGGCGCGAGTATCTTTCCCCGAGGGCACCCGACACAAGACGCGAATATAGCGCGCGCGCGGAGGAGATCCCCTCGAGATTTTTTTATATATTTCGTAGTCCTAGCAAAGGCGCCGAGCAAAAAAGCGCAACGCGCGTGCGAAAAAGGCAAATATAACATAAACAAAAAAGAAATGATCATTAATACACTTAACGTGTATATAAATTTTATCCGTATGTACGAGAATTCCCTTTATTTTCTCTCTTAATCTCTTTTTATGGCGTTTCCCGCTCTGTAATCTCGGCCGTTCTCATGGGCTCTCGCGCGTTCTCCCTTCGCACAATACCGAGAATTACATCCGCGTGTAATGTACAAAATATTCCCGATGTTAATTATAGCCGCGGAGGAGCGCGCCCGCGTACAGGGACGCGGAGACGCGCGGATGTTGCCGGAGGAAGGTTTACGTACGTGCGCCCTGCATGGCTCGGCCACTTCGAATACGAGTAAGAAAAGAACAACACGGTGAAGGCAAAAAAAAACGAAAGAAACGTTAAAATAAAGGAGAGAGCAGCAGGATGAAGAGAACAAGACAAAAAGCGAGTCCTGGCATGTCGCGAGCGTCTCCCGAGCCGGCGTTTTTCTTGCTCCGAGCGCGGGCTCCGGTTCCTCTTTTCTCCCGGCGCGACACACGAGGGTGAAGCCGTGCTCGGGAGAGCACCCGAACGGCTACTCGCCGCGAGACACAGGCGCAGAAACGGTCTCACGCAGATGCACATACGTGTTTATCAAGTATACAGACTCTCAAGCTTTGCAATCTTTGTAGAAAGAGACAAAATCTGCGCATATACGCGCCGGCAGAATATTATGTACTTTCATGTTTTATTTCATAATGCGGTAAAACAGAACTGAAAATTCTAACGATTATTTTTCGTACGCCGAGAGAAAAGTACACTGCAAAAAATTTCGCGATGTTAACCAAATTGTGTGATTGGTTAAAGGAAATGGTGTAAAATAAAATAACACCGGTGTGTTTGATAAAAGATGGAGAGCGGTGTGTTACTTGCTGATTTCACGGGATTAAAAATCGATGTTTTTTGAGCAATAGGGATGGGCAGAGCTCGATATACTTTCTTGAGAAATGAACATTTTTCGATGGAGCAGGATGTTTATTTCGATGAAATAAGCATTACCTGTTGTCAAAAATTTGAGTAAATTGCGAAAAACTGTTAAAAATGGCAAAAAACTGCATTTTTCACGATAAAAAATTTTTTATCGAACTAGGACATGCCTAATTTTTATGCATTTTGATCCCCTGAATCCGAATCTGAAGTCTATTTTGTCCGTACATACCCTTTGAAATGCAAGTAATTTGCAAAAAAACCCCTAAAAATGCTAAAAATGGTTTAAAAAACTGCTATTATTATGATAAAAAATAATTTCTGAAACTAAATCAAGTATGATTTTTATGTATTTTGATCCGCTGAATCCGGATCTTAAGCTTATTTGATCCGTACATCCTTTAAAATATAAGTAAATTGCAAAAACTCCCAAAAAATCTCTAAAAATTGCAAAAGACTGCAGTTATTGTGTTAAAGAAAATTTTCTCTATTTTACAGATTTTTTAGGGGTTTTTGCAATTTACTTATATTTTAAAGAGTGTGCGGATCAAATAGGTTTGAGATTCGGATTCAGCGGATCAGAATACATCAAAATCATACTTGATTTAGTTTCAGAAATGATTGTTTATCATAATATAATAGCATTTTTTTACAATTTTTAGTTTTTCACAATTTACTCGAAATTTTGACGGTGTATGGACAAAACGGACCCCAGATTTGGAATCAGCGCGCCAAAATACATAAAGATATGGGAGTCTGGTCAAAAGTACAGACCACTTTTTTTTTGTGTGCCAGTGATATCGTTGAGCAAATCGGTCCTCTAGTGTAATCTTTTGTTAATCAAGATTGAGGGAAAGCATAATTATTTCAAGGAATTTAATATTCAAATATACAAAATTTTTGCAACATTGCCAAAACCGCTCTAGCTATTCAACATCAATGTTACGTGTATTATTAAAAAAATTATGTAGTATACAAAAAATGTTATAAAAGAACAAGTCTAGATAATACATTACATTAAATATTAGGGTAAATATCTGCATTCAAAGAGAGAGAAAAACAAAAAATAATTTACGAACTTGTCAAAATGGAATTTTCTTACGATATTTTTAACCGTGTACTATTTATGCTATTTTGCTGTACGCTGTCGAACAAAATATAATTAATAATGCAAATGCATAATTTCAATATTTCTGTTCTGACTTGAAGCCATGTTAAACGCCCTATTTATTATAGAGTGAATTTTCGAACAAATCCCACGCTCGTATATTTCAAGCAAATTAATTGAAATTTGAATATGTTATGCAGTGTACGCTATACTAACAAGGCATGACACTTTTTTAATTTCAAAGAAGAAAAAAATTTTTTTTCAGTTTTTTTTTTGGTTTTTTTAAATTTTATATATCAAAACGCGAAAATATCTTTATTAAAAAATCCAAAATATTTTTTTGTGAGAATTTTGTATAGTTGAAAACTTTTCGAAGTGATCCCAGAAAAATAGACAATGATATGGTATATCTCGATTGAAAATTTTGATAGACACGTCGGCCAAATGTTTTTCTTTCGGTGTGTGCATCATAGAGACTTGAAGAGTGTCCGTGCGATCCCGCGAGCCGGGAGATTCGTGTCTCCGGACAGTTGCGCCCGTCTGCGAGGGAGAGCCGGCTCCGTTTTTGCGTGCGCTGGGAGCTTGAGGATCCCGAGGAGCGCGCTCGGACGTCGGCAAAGCGCGGAAAGGCGGCGCGAGGGGCGAGGAAACCTCGTCTCGGGTAGGGAGAAAAGATTGCGCGCGCGCTCTCTTTCCCCCGCGGAGAAAAGGCGAGAGGCGAGTGAGGACGCGGGAAGAGAGAGAGAGTCCGGAGCGCGGAGGAGAAAACAGATTTTTACAAAAAGAGCATAAAAAATGAAGGGAAAAGAGAGAGAGAGAGAGAGAGAGAAAAGGAAAAAGAGCGATCGCGTCGGCGGTGTCGGTGGTGGTGGTGGTGGTCGCGTAGCCGTGGTGGTGGCGGCGGCGGCGGCCCCCTTTCGTCGAGAAGAGTTCTCCGGAGCGAAGACCGAGAGAGAAAGAGCGAGAAAGAAGCGCGCGGGGAGCGAAAGAGAGAGACCGGGAGCAAGGCGAACGGAGCGGCGACCTCGGCGCGATGATACGACAAAAAATCAGATGCACGGCCATTGGCTGTTCTCAATTCGAATTATTGGCTTCCCCGGTCGCCGTTCGTCAGATCCTCCCCCGAGTTCTCTCTCTCCCCCTCGAAAACTCATCCACGGTCTCTCGGCGTTCCCCAGCGTCATATTCTCCTTGCTTTATTTTACCTATTTTCTTTTTTTTTCACGTCGCCCGCCGCGCTCTCTCTCTCTCTCTCTCTCTCTCTCTCTCTCTCTTTTCCTCCGTCTTTTTCTCTCCGGTGGAGAGTCCGGACCGAGTAGACGGCGGGAATCGCTCCCGCCTCGTTTTTCTCTCTCTCTCTCTTTCACCGTTCGCGCATTCTCTCGCTCGCTCCCGGCAAGTCTCGCGCTTATTTCAACCCCGCGGTTACCTTTTTCTCCCGGCGCGCGCTCAGCACTCCTTTCGCTTCTCCTCGCGCCGGCCGAGTCCGCTTCCTCATCCCTCTCGGCTGTTCCTTCCACCGGCGATCCGTCTCTCTCGCTCTTCCGAAACCGCCGAGAAGGGCCGAAAAAACTTCGAAAAGAGATGAAAAAAAAAACCGAGAAAAAGAAAAAAAAACCAAGCGCTCGCGCGCCGAGAGAGGAAAGAAAAAAGGAGATTGAAAAAAAAAACGAGAAGTAAAAAAACGGGACGAAAAAAGAAATCCAATTTCGTTGCCATGGCGACCAACGCGCGGCGTGCGTCGACTTTGATAAAGATCCCTCTCCCCCTGCCCCCCCCCTTCCACGTGTATCTCCGCGTCCCTCTGCATCTGTATATACATAAAAGTCGCTCTTTTTCTCCCCTTTTTCTCTTTCTCTCGACCTCACCGCGTTGTCCCTATCGCGTTTTGCCCCGGCTGTTGTGTCCGCACGGGGAAAAGACGAAAAAAAAAAAATATTAAAAAAAAATATAAAAATGAAAATCCAATACGGGAAATAAAATGTATAACGTTGAAACGAAAAAAAAGGGAGATGTGGAGAGAGGAGATGAAAAAAAGAAGAAGTAGAAAGTGAACGCGAGCACCTCGCGGAACGATCCTCGTCTCCGCGACTTATTTTCTCTCCCGCGCCCTCTCCGCTTTGACGCCGCGGCTTCCTCATCCGTTTTCACGTGCTCCGTTTTCCCTGCTTCGCGCGCGTCATCCACCTCCGCGTCTCTCCGGTCTGCGACGTATTTCGCTCTCCGGGAGACTCCGGCGACAATACGTGCGTAATGAAGGCAGATTGGCCTCGCACACGTATATGCGAAAAATTCAATGAAGACGCGAGGAGGAGAAGAAAGAGAGGGAGAGGAAAAGACCTCGATGACGAAAAAATTGTTTCCTATCGTGCACGAGCGTGTACTGCGAATTATTATCTACGCGAATTTCTCTTTCTCTCTCTCTCTCTCTCTCTTCCTCATTTCCGCTCCGTTCGATGAATATTTTTTTACCGAAGCGGCTCCTCCGCGTCGAGTCTATTTTTTTTTTCCAGAATTTCATAAACGAGAGCGCGCCGAGTCTGAAAACTAATTTGAGAAAAAAAGAGGAGAGCGGGACAAGCCGCGGGAAAGGGGGAGAGAGAGAAAAAAAAGTTTAAAATTGCTTCTCCCAGATTACTTTGAAAATATATTTCATCCCCGGCAAAATTAATTGCAAATTATGATTTATGAAAATGATCTCTTCCTATGTAAAAAAGCGTCTCTCTTCAATCTTCCGGTTATTGTTATTATTGCCCCAGCCGTTGTTATTATAATCGGGGATGCACGTAAACGCGGAGTCGGGTCCGTTCTCCTAAAAACTATAGATGCACTCCCGCGAGTGCGCGGGGCCAAAAAGACGGGAGACCGAAAAAAAGGATGAAAAAAAGCGACAACAAAGATGAAATGAAAAAAAAAACGAAGCATCGGGAGAGGAAAAAAAAATGTAGAGAAAAGAACGAGAGTCGGGGAGGGCGGCATAATTTTTATTATTTCGAAAAAGTTTTTTAATAAAAAAGTTGTACGGCGTCCAAGCAGCGTTCGGGCTCGAAGGCAGAGCGAGACAGAGTATGGAAGTGATATACACAAAGACGAACATTTTTAGACATATTTTTTACTGTGGCCATCTACGTATACACTGCCGCGCGGACGAGAGCGAAATGTGTGTGTGTGTGCGTGCGCGTATAATAAAATGGGCGAATCTCTGGACGGCGGGAGGTTGCGAGAGTTTTCCGTGTGCGCGCGGGGTGAGCGCGCTGAGAGGGAGGCTCGGCCCTCCGCGGAGGAAAAGGGTAACACACCGACTCGGTGTGGGAGTCGCGGCCCGTTCGTATACGGGCCAGACTCGCATTAAAAAGTTTCGTTTCACCGCCAGCGAGAGAGAGAGAGAGAAAGCAGCGAGCGAACGAGCAAGAGGGAAATACGGGAGGATGAAACGCGCGAGGGAAGAGAGCGCGCGCGAGACGCTCGAACGATATTTCATAACTTTTGTATTTCGGAAAAAAATTGTACAATGCCTGGTGCAGGCCGTTTGGACGAGTCTGCAGAACAGGCTATTGCCTTCTCTCTCTCTCTCTCTCTCTCTCTCTCTCGAACACGCGTATATATATACTCCGCGTTCTGCAACTATACGCGCTCGGAGGAGAGCCGCGAGTGTACTTTTATATATGTGTATACACTTTTTATTTTTCGCTTTCTTTACTCGTCGCTCCTTTTTACTTTTTTTTCCCTCTTTCCGCTCTCCACTCTCTTATTTCATCTTTTATCCCAGGCTTCGATCCGTCTCTCTTCCAGCCGCATGATTTATTACTCCCCCACCCTTCACCCGCCCGATTTTTATTTTATTCTGACAGCAGCTTCAATAACGAATATTCGAGATTAACGTACATCCAACATCAAACGTATTTCTGTATTTTTCCTCCCTATTTTTTTCGCTCCTTTCTTCTCCCCTGGCTTTTTTTGCCCGTCTCTCTCTCTCTCTCCCTCCCCCTCTTCCTCTCCGCCCTCTCGCTCTCTTTTTTCGTTCGACTCTGCACGTGCAAATAATTCGGATTCTGCAAGGAATTCACGTCAAACTCGAATATTGATTTTCAGGAGATTTCGTTTGCCTTTTTTTTTCATTTTTCGCGTTTTTATTGCGGCCGATCTTTGTTCCCTCGAACCTTTGGCATCCGCTCGTCAGGAATTACATAAACGTACCGAAAGGAACGAGAAACGTATTTTTTTGCTCTCTCCCAAACTCCTATTAATTTTCAATAAAAAAACGGTGCCAATAAAGGAGAATAGAGGAAATTGTTCTCTTCTTTTTGGCGATTATATATATACACAGGGACGATAATGAAAATTGATGAAACAAAATGATAGATATAAAGGGACAATAAAAAGAGCGCGGAGTGAAAATAATTGAAGGTGAGCGCGGTGCGGGTATTGGTCGAGAGTACAAGCGCGTGTTTCAACGTTTCAGACAAAGAGGCAGACGTTGAACACCTGTGAAGAAACCATGAGCGAATTCCAAAGGCCGAAAAGCTTTTTAATCGGCCGGTGGATGACGGAGACTGCACACTTTTTCTCCGGTTTCCCTCCCTCGCCGTTCTCTCTCTCTCGCCCCCCCTTCCCTCCCCACCCCACCCCGCCTCATCCTTATATACTCCTTTTCTTAGCGATCCTTCTCGCTTTCTTAATTCCTTCGCGATATCCGCCGACCCCGTCCTCCGCGTGTATTTCGCTCTCTTCCTCGAATTCGAGCCCCATCTCTCTTTTTTGCTCACTCGCCTTTTTCCCTCCTTCATTCTCAATTCTCCTTCAAACCCTCGACTCAACGATGCTTTTCGAATGCATACTTGGCTCTCCTCGATCGCCAGAGTCCGAACGAGCAAAAGAGAAAGAAAGCAAGAGAGAGAGAGAGAGAGAGAGAGAGAGAGAGAGAGAGAAAAAGACAAGATAAAGAAGAATCTTGGTCGAATAATCTCGACTTTCTCGTTTTCTCTCTTCCTTCATTTTCCCTTTTTATTTTTATTCCTTTTTTTTGTGTTATTTATTTTTTTCCCTCTCCCGGCAATCCTCTCTCGATCTCACTATTCTTATATATTGCTACTGTCTCGATTCGTTTGCCTTCCTTCTCTCCTCCCCCTCCCCCCCTCTCGCCCTTGATTTTCTCTATACTCACAGCCCCCTCCGATATTTCTTCCCCTTTTCTTGTTTCACAGCATTTTTCAATTCTAGAAGCCGAAGGACTCGCTCTTATATATTCCTTTGTATTTTTTCTTTCCGCTAAATTGACAAGAATCGCTATGAAAACGCTTCAATAAGTATCGTGTACCCCTCTCACATTCAAAATCGATGAAAAAAGAGGCCAGAGCGATATCGAAGGGTATAAGGGGTGCGGGAAAAAAGTTGACACTTTCTGATAACTGCGATAAACAATCGCACGAAATTAAAAGAAAATACAATTAACATTTTTTTGTTGGATTGTGCACAAATGAATCTCTTATTAATATTTTCAGCGAAATAAAATTAGAGAACGTTGATCGAATGTTTGATTAATTCTGATCATTCTTCCAATATTCTTTTCAATTTTATTTTTCTCGTTTTCCATTAAAAGTGACGCCCACACGTGATCCGTCAAATAAAATAGCAGAAACGATGAGTGTTGCAAATATCGTACGTGTTTGTTTCGTTTTTTTCTTTCGTGGGAGAAAATTCGAGAGAATTATTCGAAAGTAATTAATGTCGATCGTCCTTTCAAGATCCCCGGGTCTCTCACGAGGTCGGGTCGAAGCTCGTGTCTGTATAATTGTTGCGTGGGTATGCGCGTAGATAGAATGCAGGAATAACTCGCGGCAGTGTAACAGAGATTCGAGGACGGACGTGGAAAAACCTCTCCAGCGTTTCCCACACTACGTACACACGTTATATACACCCGAGTGTTTTGCACTCGCCGCGTGCAACACGTATTAATGCACATTGCTCTCTCCGTCTCTCTTCTTCTTTTCACTTTTTTTTATCTCTCTTCCCTTCTCAGTCTCTCTCTCTCTCTCTCTGCATATCATCGTTAGCGTTTGGTGTATATCCTCCGCGGTCGTTCACGTCGGTTCACAGGATACAGGTCGAGCTCGAGTCTCTTTTTTTCCACGCTATTTTTCCTTATACGTAATAATCTCAATAGGTTTTCATTTCAAAGTCGAATTAACTCGATGGGTAATTTTAGATCGTTAAATCATTTTAATTTGATTTTGCCAAGTAACATTTCTTGAGATATGCGAGCAGCGTTTTTGAGACTGACACAAACCAAAATGTCAGATCGAAGTTACTGAATAAAAGTATACATATATTTACGAGTGCCAGATTAACAAAAAAAAGCTAATTGAAAACTAAAATTTTTGGGCTTTTTTTCAACTTGGGAAATTGAAGTAAAAGTTTGCGAAAAACAAGAAGGCGATTTTATGGTATTTCAGGTTAGTTCTATTGAAAGAGATGAAACAGAGGGTTATTGATGATCGATGACCGGCCAATCACTTGTTAACTTCTTGCCAACTTACCGTATCATTTTTTTTCGAATTACAGAGAAATACAAGTTTTCGATCTCGCTAACTTGATTCAACTTCCTTATAGTCGATGTTTGAGAAAAAATTGATGAGGCAGTTCCTGACAAAAGTGCGAGTTTTTTTTTCTGAAAAATTAGAAAATATTTGAAAATTAGAAATGTAAGATCTAATTTAGATAAAAATTAGTCATAAAATCAATTTTTTGCTGTTAGTGAATTAAAAGTTCAAGCAGACTTTTATAAAAGTTTAACAGTCAGCATTATTTAAATATTTATATAGATATAAAAAATTTTAATGACATGTTTTGAAAATGAAAAACTTGTATATATATTCATTATTCAATATATAAGGTATCGGAGAAAAAATTTTGCACAATTTTTGACAGATTCTTTTAAAATTGTGTTCGATGGCGAAGCTTTCGATGAAGCTTTGTTTACTCGTATCTTCTGAGTCGATGAACTCTGTGAGCTTATGAGAGTAACGCGGGTACAAGCTTGTTGAAGGCGGTGAGGAGAAAGAGAGATAGAGGGGGGGAGAGAGAGAGAGAAAGAAAAGATTGAAAAAGCAGTGACGTGGAGGACGTCGTGTCGTTTCTCGCACATTTCATATCTTGGCAAGTCCGCTGTCTCTGTCTCATCGGCCATTTCTCTTTTGGTTGGCTCTTCGTCAGGGAGCGAGGCTTTTCTCTGCCCTCCAACCCCGAGGTCCCCCTCCGCCAGGTCTTCCCCGCTACTCGCCTCTCGCGCGCTACCCCTGCATTATGGAAATTTTGAACCAATTCGAAAATCAATACCGTCCGACGATGGTGGTCCCCTTGCTCACTCATTCCCCTTCTTCCCGCTCGCTATCGCTATCTCTCGCTCTCTCTCTCTCTCTCACTCCTTCTCCCTCGCTTTTTTATCTCTGTCTCACTTAGTCCTTCGTTATTCATCTTTTTTCCGTTCCTACAAGCGTCCCGGCGCGCAGACACACGAAAACCGTTTTTATAATCCACCCACTACATGTATCTCGCGCGTGAAATTTCCAACGAATATACATTTTCCATGGAACCGAGAGCGAGACGCCCGTGCCGAAGGGGTGAACGGGAGAGGGCGAACGCCCGCAGAAGGGAGAAGCTTGAATCATAATTCCGAAGAACTTTTCGATGAGATTCCCCTCGATGTAATTTTTTTTTTACCTCCCCAACTTTTTCTTCGTTACCGCCTGGCTCTCGCTCTCCTCCTTCCCCCTTGCGCTCTCTTCTTCCCCTTTCGATCGTATCTTCCCCGTAGTCCACAGGCCGTTTTAGGTTAAATCAACACTTCGTATTTTTACTATTATTGCTTATCACCGTAAACTAATCTGGCAAATGTTCGACTTTGAAATTTTACGATTATTATTATTCTTTTTCTCTTTTTGAAAATAATGTGTGGAAGTGAAAATAGCGTTTTGTTACTCTATTTAGAATTTCTTTTTTCTCTAATGTTTTATCAGTGAAAAATTAAAATGATAAAATTTGAATAATTGTTGAAGATTCGATTGTGAATGTATTTTTTCGCTTTTCTTGTGATTTTTCATTATTATGCGTTCTGTTATTCAAATTTTTTTTTCAGTGTTATTATTATAGTAGGAAAATTAATATTTAAGCAGTTTTAAAAACTTTGTGATGATTCTAACATTTTCATTTTTTTTTAATTTGCGTTATTAGCAAATGAAGGTTAATGATTTTATTTAAACAATTTGAACATTTATATATTAATATTTGAACAATCTTTTAATCGTGGCACAATAATTTTTCGAATTTACTTTTGTAATTTTAGAGAACTCCACGAAATCTATAAAAATTTTGGACTCTTTCGAGTTAAAACAATAAAAAAAATGATCGTTTTAACGGGCAATACTCGAGGATTTAGCGTTGAACAGCCCGTACGGTTGCTCATACTTGAGCGTAATTCTGGCGAATTTCCGGATATTGAGGGAAATTGGCCAATCGTATAATCGCGGCGTTCATCAGTCGCCGAGATTGTTTTCGAGCGATTCATGTATAGGATCGTGCGCAAAAAGACGGTGCGCGCGCGAGGGAGGACGAGATTCCTCGGACGAGAGGGCTGAAAGCCGAGGAGAGCGGGATTAAAAAATGAGAGGAGAATAAGAGAGAAGCGCCGCGAGTCCGTTCCCATGATCTTGCGAGGCTCGTAGCGAGCTCTGGAATTAGCTGGCGATACACATAGACGCGCGCGATAGAGCAAGAGAGAGAGAGATCGCGAGAAAGCCGGAGACTCTCGCGGTCGATCGGAGAGGGAGAGCTTTTTTCGTTTTACAAACTGGTTCAATTTTTTTTCAAAAAAGCGGGTGTAGAGTGAGAGAGAGAGAGAGAGAGAAAAGGACAACGCGATGAAAAAGAGAGTCGAGATGAGAGAAGGGGACGGAGAAAACCGGTTGTATCTATACTACGCAAAGAGTCGAGGGTCCATCTCTTGGATACAGCCGCGGAGGGACGCGCGAGATCGCGAAAACCGTCGTAGCAGGGGAATCCTCCGCTCTTTTTCCTACCATCACTTTTCCCTTCCCCCCCCCCACACCCTTCTCTCTATTTCTCTTTGTCTCACTCTTTGATAAACGTCGCAGGTACGTGCACGTGTTGTTTATGCGCCCGTTGCTCACTTTTCCCAACAATCAACCCTCGCAAGTTTCCCAAATTCCTCCACATTGACAGGTCACTCTCGATCGCACCATTTGAGAAAAAATCTTTTTTTTTTCACCTCAATCAGCAACACTTCTTGTTTCTTCTTGTTATTGCGTTATTTGTTATATTATCAAACTATATTCATAAAATTTTAAATTTGATTTTACAAAGAATATCAAATCATTGAACAAATATTATTTTTTATTTCTTCTTTTTTAAAAAAAATTTTCATTAATCTGTTTGCAGTCGGTTTGGGAAAGGTAAGAATTTTGGTGCCTCGAAAACGAAATATAACTACATGTTAAAAAAAAATAAAATTTATTGCAAAACGTATTACACTTATTACGCGACATACCATTACTAAAAAATTTCCAAATTTTTTCTGATCGAAAGTATAATGACGATATTTTTTTTTTGTTCTGGGTATAAAAATAAATTATTCAACTAAATGTAATTTGTTGAAATCCGAGGTATACTTGAAATGCTCATCGATTTAGTTAAAAGTACACTCATCAAATATTTATGTACTGAACTAAATATCGAGTTCATTCTATATTAATGTGGTTGTTTGAAAGATTATTAACGTAGTTCTACGACCATAAAACCGTAACCACGCTATTAAAATTTATTCAAATACATATATAGGTCGCTCAAATATATAATTCTTCCAATAAAATATATACTATACATTAGGGTGATTCAAAAAAAAAGTTTTTTTAAATATTTTCACGGAAACAGGTTTGAAAGTTTTATTCATACATAAAAAGAAGCCTGTAGGCGCATCGCACTTTTCGATTTTCCATAAGATTAACATGGGAACAGCTACGTTTTCTCCTTCAGAATTTTGTAACTATCTAACGATACATCAGATAAAATTCTTAGTGTATTTTTGTAGGAAATTTAACCCTCTACAAAAAAGTTCTCTTATAAATCGCACCATTTCAAAGATATTCGAGTTCAAAGTAAAAAAATCGAAAAAATCATTATTTTTAAATCATAAATCACTAAGTAGTAACCAAAATAAAATGGACGGTACATATTTGTAGGAAATTGACTGGTCTTCAAAAATGGTCTCTTGTGTTTAGTCAATTAGATGAAGCGTTAAGAAGATATTCTTATCAAAAGTTAATGTTAACTTATTTTCAAACATTTTTCTTAAATTTTTATATTCATATGTCTCTGCGAATGCGAGTGTGGAATGAATCAAGTACGCATCAATAACTGACTGTAATTATTTAATTATAATCTTCTTTGCCTTTCATTCTCATGATTTTTTTATTTTAAGGCCCGTATCGGTCTATCGATGACGTGTCACGGAAGTGACACGACTTGTTTTTTATCTTCGATAGACGAGAATTCTCGAAATTGGAGTATGGGCGGATATCGTAGTCTCTCTCGGGCGTATCGGGCATACGATTTATCCGTCTCGTGACGAGCCTCTGTCCTTTCATCTCCGTGGAGCGCGGTCTCCGCTCGTTCGGTGTTTTCTCGCATTGAGATAAAGGGCGCTGCGCTCGCTTCGTGCCAACAAGTGGCCCTTGTCCTCTCGACTCCCTTCTCGCCCTTCCTCTCGCCTGTGTTCCATGCACGAATCGCGGAGACACACTCTCGCGTAAGCTCCGAACCGCCGCCGCTTATTCCAATTTCCAAGAGAAACTCCGCGAGTGAGATAATAAAAAATAAAAAAATACAACAGCAGGGACGACGAGAGCCGGTTTCGAGCGAAAAATCAAATATTAACGCGTGACGAGCATTGCCGATGAAAATTTCAGGTGTCTCAGCGATCGACGATTGCCGCGATCAATTTTTCAAGGAATTAGCGACCTAACGGGCTCGTCGAAATTTCATGAAGATCAACCGCTCGCGCATATATGTATGTACAAGTATCCACCACCGATATTCAGTATTTATAGAACGAAATTCTCATTATCGTTTACACAGTTAACGAAATTTTCAGCTTTTTATTATTACATCGAGGGAAATGAGAGACGACTCGTCGCTCGATAACTATTTCGGGCTCGCGTCGCGGTACATTATTGGAATAAGTGTATTTCGGAGCTGTCGTTGCTAAAAAGGTTCGCAAGATCTCCTTAAATTCGTCCGCGCTGTTAACAGTCAATTGTCACTTTTGTTGTACTCGAGTTCACGAAATTATTTCGATAATCGGATAATCCCAGGGTCTCTCCTCATCCCCGGTCCGGATTGTCGCGATTATTGTTCGCGAAGAGAATGATTTCATCGATTTTTTTATCATCTCCCCAGCACGATGACAGTCTCGTTATCCTGTTAAAACGTTAACTCAATAAACCACACGTTGTAAACGACATCGCCAAGAAAATATCCGTCGTCGTTCATCGGACAATCTGCTTAGTTGAAAATAAAATAAGTCGATCTAGTTCTGAATCGTCTCACGAGTTTTATGAACAAAAAGCCCCCTATTTTCATATTCCATTTATGAGTCTTTATTAAAACTATCTACTTTTATTTCTCGCGAAGGAAAACGTAGCCGCGAGAATCGATCCGGAGACAAGAGAGCCCCGCGAGTTTCTTTGTACCGCGCGGAGTAAAATGTGAGAAGGGAGGGGAATCGGTGAATTCTCGTTACGAGCTCCGTTTTTGTTTCGCCGTTTCCCTTTTTTATCTCTTCCCTCTCTCACTCTCTCGTTTTTTTAGCATCGGATAAAATAGCGCGAGCGGCCCCGCAGAGGTCTCGGCTCTCGTCGCGAGGTGGCGGCAATGCACGAGAAGGGATTAGTCCGAAGGGGAAGTCAAAAGCCAGGAAAGAGAGGTGGTTGTGCTCGGCGAAGTAGGGGAGCAAGTCTGGTGGTTGAGGTATAGCCGAGTAAGAAATATGGGAGGGGAAATTAAGGGGGAGGACCTCGTGCTGGAAGCTCACGCGGTGGCGTCGTCGCCGTCGTCGTCGTCGTCGTCGCGGTTCGCCATCGTCGTGGAGGGGAACAACACTGCAAAATATTCGCAGTATTGTAGGTCGTTGCGTTTTATAACGTAATTTCTTAATTTTTCGCTTCTTATGCGCGGCTCTCTCGAGCCTCTGAAATTTTCCACCGACGCTCGCTTCCGATCTTTGCACTCGAAATTTTTCTCGGGTTTCCTTCGCTCCCGTCGTTATACGGATTTCACCGATGGAAATAACACGAACGAGCTATCGAAAAAATCGGAAAAAGTTACTCGTCATGCGCCATTTGTGATTGGGATTATATTTTTTTATTTTTATTTTTTTTTCTCCTCCGAGCGAATGAAATTCAAATTGGAAATACGAAACGTTGCAATTTTTTTGTTTATGTTTCTCTTGAATTTTTAGCTTTAATATTCTTTTTCTCGATTTCTCTTTTCAATTCATTTCTTCGATTCGCGAGGGAAAAGTGCTTCTTGTTTCTGCTTTCTTTTTTTTTCCTCTCTTTTTTTTCGAAAGCTGATAAAAGCGTTATCGGAAATATGGAAGCCAGAGTTTGTTGCCTCTCCTCCCGGGCTTTTTATTCGCAATTTATTTTATTATTTCATTTAAAACTTCTCCTTTCTCTCGGGGTACTTGGAAAAATGATAATTTTTCGCTCCGCGTATCTGCCGTTGATGTGGATTTTTATTTGCGCTTTACCGAGAATACGAATATATATAACGCGATGCGCTCGGTTTTCTCCTCTTATTCCTTATTTTAACTTTTTTGCTCCCTTTTCGATTTATCAAATTCGAAAATCGCGTCTGAATTCCCGAGCGCAATAAATCTCCGTTGCGAAAGCCCGGAGCTGAATTTTCTCGGCGATGCTAAATGAGAAACGAATGTTTCCTCGGCCGCTTCTAATCGCTCCGTGCAGACGGAGATATAATAAGTACTACGGCCTGACAATAGAAAGTAGCCCGGCATCGTCGTTACCGCAACATTACTAATGCACCAATCTACGATAAATTGAGAGAATGTTTTTCGCCAAGAGCCTCTCCGAGTGGCGAGCTCTCTCTCTCTCTCTTTCTCCCCCCCTCCCCCCCGCGATCTAACGGAAACTCGATTCTCCGCTCTTTCTCTCTCTCTGTCCTCCTCCCGCGACGATCCTCCTTTTCTCGTCTTTCCATTCGACTCTCTTACATTTACACAGCAAACTCCCCCCCGTCTCTGTCGCCAAACGCATTCTTCGGGTCTTCTCCCCCTTTTTCCTCACTGAAAAATGTATTTTCGCAAAAAAAAATAAAAACAAAAACAAAACAAAACACATTTTTGCGGATTTTCCACACAAACATCTCTCTCGTGCAAAAAATTATAGGAATTTTAATTAAAGAATAACAATGCTGATAATTTCGAGGAAAAATATTACTCCTGAAAAGTAGCTGCGCGAGAGTATAATCATATTTGACGTGAATGAAAAATCAATAAAATTTCACGATGAATATTTCTCGCTAAAGTATGTTTGAAATGCGAATGAGAAATGAATAAAAGTGAAAAATATATGGTGTGCGATGGAACGTGGTGAAATTTCGAGCCGAGATATATCAGAGTTTCGAAATCGGATTATGATTCGAAAATATAAAAACGTATAAAAATATACAATAAATAACGCATGTGTAGAAAAATAGGAAACGAAACTGACGCGGGGACGACGTCGCCAGGTCTGTCGGAATATATAAGTTTTTTTACTCCCTACATGTATAGATGAGACACGACATCGAGGCAGCATGGATGGACGCGTTATACAGAGAGAGGAGTGTCGAAGAAGGGATTTTAATTAAAGGACGGAGGGGCAGCCTCCGCTCGCCTGTCTTCCTTCTCTTTCTCCCCCTTTTTACCGTCTCTTTCTCCCTCGCTCTATATTTAGAAGACACGAAAAACGTGCGTCATCCCATTCGCTCAATCTACGGAAATTGTACTCGTTAATTGTCGATTTTATATACACGTGTACATATATATGTATATATATTTAAAATTGACGTTTATATACACGAAACGAACGTTTTTATTCTTCCCCTTCGCTTCGCTACCATCTTTGCAATTATTTCTTTTTTTTTCTCTCCCTCTGCTCGTGTTTTTTTTCCCTTCGACATCCCTCGGCGATAAATGACGAAGCCTCCGTCCTCGTCTCTCCACATTCCGATAAACAATAAAACGTGAAAAAAAAATATATATAAATTCTCGTTCGACGAATAAAAAATTGTGCGGATATGTAATCGGAACGCTCTTATAATCGGTTTTTCTATCGGGAACTTGGCCGCGAGGGCTCGCCCTCGTGAAAAAAAAAATTAATGATCGATCGAATATTTAGTTTATTTTGAAAAATAATACGTTTATTTGGCTCTGACGGCTCGGCGCGCTCTCTCTCTCTCTCTCTCTCTTGGCGGAAGGAGGAGGCGATGCGAAAAAAGTGATCGGCCTCTCTGAATGTTTGCCTTTTGTTTGACGCTGCTTGCAGAAAAAGGAGTTTGCCACGAGCATCGGCCGAGGACCCTTGAGACGCGGAGCTTCGTTCCTTCGTCGCGAAACGGTCGGCGGTGGAGGGGAAGGGCAGGAATACCGTGGAGGTGGAAGAGCGAGGTAAGAACCCGGGGAATTCGTTCTGGCCGAGCGAGAACCTCGAGGATCCCGCCGGCGAGGCCGAGGACGTTCGTGAGATCGACGAGTTCGAGGACTCGGACAGATTCGATTTTCACAAACGGCTCGGCGAATGCTTCCAACAACGCCCCGGAGACGACGACGAGGGCAGTCACGGCAATTCTGGTACGTTTCGTCAAAGCCCAAAATTAATTATTTCTCTCTTTTTTTTTACCAGCGGTCTATGATGAGCCTCCGAAGAGACAGTTGTTTCTGAGCAAAACTTTTTCGGGCGACACTTGTTCAAATTGAACAAGGCAAAAAAATGACTTTTGCATCGGTTTTTTCAATTGTTTTTCAATTGAATTTTTGAATTTCGCCTTAAATAATAAGTAGCATTTTCGTTATCTACGGGAAATTTCTGATCAAATAGGCTCTTAAAATCGAGAAACAAAATATTCAAAATATTTTGCGAATTTTTTCTTTCTATTTTTTCAAAAATCTTTGTTTTTCGATTTTAAGAGCCTATTCGATCGAAAATTTCCCGTAGATAACGAAAATGATAATCATTCGAAGCGAATTTCAAAAATTCATATTGAAAAATCGAAAATTTCGACTTTTAGATCAGTTTTTTGAATTTTTCAATACAAATTCTTCGATTGCGCCTCGAATAAGTAGCATTTTCATTATCTACGGGAAATTTCCGATCGAATAGGCTCTTAAAATCGATAAAAAAAAATTCAAAAATTTTTGTCAATTTTTGAAGGTATACCCCTTTCAATTTTTTCAAAAATCTTCAAGGGCTAATAACTTTTTAAAAAATTGACGAATTAACGTAATTCCAACGCCATTCGTTTAGTTTTGCAAAAATCTTTAAAAATCACACTTTATAAAGTTCATTTCGTGAAGAAAAAGGAAAGATATTGCAAATTGAAATTTTCATGGGTCCACGAGACCCAGTGTGACTCACCAAATTTCTTGAAATTTTTTTTTATCGATTTTAAGAGCCTATTCGATCGGAAATTTTCCGTAGATAACGAATATGATAATTATT
>JAPYYW010001415.1:0-29471 GCA_030522545.1 Cremastinae sp. A BG-2022a | reverse complement strand
TTTTTAATTGCGGCACCTAAATAGCACCTAAAAAGCACCTAATTCTTAGCAAAAAAGAAATTGTTTTTTTCACCAGTGTTCTGCTAATTTTACGGAGGTGGTTAAAGGTTACAAGAATTACAGAATGTTCAAAAAATGATCTTCACTCGATTCAAATTTAAATCGAGTTTTTTATTCTAGATAGAAAATAAATTTTGAGTGATTAAACTTTGAGCATGAACAAATCGAAAGCCTTTTGATTGGTTAAAGTTATGGTAAGAACTACAGAAATGTCAAAAACATCATCTCCACTCGTTTAAAATGTAGATCGAGTTTTTAATTCAGGATAGAAAAGTCCTAAGTTACTGAACTTTGAGTATGGATCAATAAATAAAACATAAATATTAACATTGACAAAGTAAATATAAATAAATCTGTAGAAAATAAATAAAATATTGATTGGATTTCAATTGATCATATCTTGAGAAGTTTTAGTCGCACGAAAAAACGCTTCGAGACTTTTTTTTTTAGAATTTTGTCCTAATCATTATTTTGCCAATTTGTGGAGTTTTTTGGGACACCCTGTTTATGAGCACGTGCATATATCTTTTCGTCGGTCTGCGACGCGTTTTCAAAGCCCGCAAGCCGATTATGGTCATTCGAACAATGTATGCTCGAGGAATATTCTCCCGATATCGACAACGCTGACAGCTCACGTGTAGTCACCGTGTGGCACAAACGGTCCACCGTCATTTTTTATTCCCGACAACGAGCGAGCGAACGATCGAAAGAATGGACCGGAAGCCGAACAAGCGAGATATGTTTTCTTTTTTTTTTTCAATTCAAGTGCGTGTTGCGACGGTACACGAGCTCGTCGGAAATGAAACTTCTGCATTATTGAAGCTCGAACACACGTCATTGAAACTAAATTTGCGAGATTTTCGCAGCCGAAACACGCGAGTGCTGAAAAACGTGAAATCTGAATGGACATGTCCAGTTTATTTACATTTTCATTGTTTTCACGTTTCATATAAAATTTTTTTAATTTTGCTCTGAGAAAAAAAATGTCTGTTGAAGAAAAGAAATTCTGTTGAAGAATCGTTGTTGGATACAATTCATCTAATTCTCGCTTCAGAATTTTTTGATTTATATATATGTATATTTCGATCCTGAAAAATGAAAATTTTTCAATGGATAATGTTTATTACAACATCCGTTGAAATAAACATTTGCATTTTTCAATATAAATGCATGAATTGCTCCCCGAATAAGTAGCATTTTCATTATCTACGGAAAATTTCCGATCAAATACAAGAATATGTAAAATATAATCGTCAATTTTTTTTCAGATATAGGGAAAAGAAATATTACCGATTTCACAAATGTTTTTTTTTAACGGAGATATACAATATTTTCATTAAAGTTATCGAAAAATGTATGTAAGGGATTCTCCGGGGATTTTATAACCCCGTGAAAAGTTCGCGAGTGTTTCCGGTCGTCCCGGTCCATCGAGAAATGATAAATCGTTCGGGAAGCTCATCCGTCATTGTCATAAGCGGAGAATACCGCGAGAGAATCGGCCGAGAGGGAAAAGCGCGTGCGGCTGATCTCCCCGGGAGTTTCCGACGGGCTTTTCTTCCCGCGTAATCGTGCAGAGAAAAAGGCGAGGAATAACTAGAGAGAGAGAGAGAGAGAGAGAGAGCGCGACGCGAGGAGAGAGCAGAATATTGCGAGAAAAGCCGCGCGAGAAATCGCTCGTTTCTCCCGCGTGACGTCGCGCGATCCCGAAGAGAGAACAAACGCGTGTTATCCGCTGATAATATTCCACGAGAAAATGCGAGCTCGCTTACTCACCGAGAGATAATTACCAGCGGCGCCTACTCGCCAAACTTTCTCCGAAAAAGCCGCCCTTTGCCTCGGATTTCGCTCCACACCGCCAAATTATACTCTCCTTCCCACACAACCGCAAAAACTTCAGTTTTCAATTAAATTACACACGAAATTTAAAAATCAATTCTCAAAAACAAACTCTAACTTTTAATTAACTCAAAAATATAAACAATACAATATAAACATTTTTTTAAATTATCTGCTTTGAAAAGGAAAAAAAAAGATAAAAATTGTTTGTTTAAGAACGTATTTGATGCATTTGTGGAAAAAATAAATTTGTTCCTGCAAAA
Organism: Cremastinae sp. A BG-2022a; assembly: GCA_030522545.1. Taxonomy (NCBI): domain Eukaryota; kingdom Metazoa; phylum Arthropoda; class Insecta; order Hymenoptera; family Ichneumonidae; species Cremastinae sp. A BG-2022a. The sequence continues at coordinate 27,312 of JAPYYW010001415.1, read as the reverse complement.
AAGAAAATTAAAAAAAAATTTCTTTGTATATACATTTTTTGTAATTTTTTTTGAGTGTTGAAAGGATTATTTTCGTTTCAATTATTGCCTGTATGTTTGTACGCAGTGTCCAAAGAGAAGATGAGAAAAAAAAGGATGAGGATCGAGGGAAGGAATAAAAGATGCGGGCGGGAAAATCGTAGAAAAGAAAACGGATGAAAGCGCGCTATTCTCGTCGCGTTCTTACAACGTACGCGCTATAAACAATAAATCCCTATAAACAATACAATATAAACATTTTTTATAATTATCTGCTTCGAAAAGGAAAAAAAAAGATAAAAAATGTTGGTTCAAGAATGTATTTGATGCGTTTGTGGAAAAAATAAATTTGTTCCTGCAAAAAAGAAAATTAAAAAAAAATTTCTTTTGTATAGACATTTTTTTGTAATTTTTTTTTTGAGCGTTGAAAGGATTATTTTCGTTTCGATTATTGCCTGTATGTGTTTACGCAGTGTCCAAAGAGAAGATGAGAAAAAAAAGGATGAGGATCGAGGGAAGGAATAAGATGCGGGCGGGAAAATCGTAGAAAAGAAAACGGATGAAAGCGCGCTATTCTCGTCGCGTTCTTACAACGTATGCGCTCTTTCATCGGGTTACGGATTAACGAGCGGACGCAGACGAGTCTGGGAGCGGGACGGCGCGAGTATCGCCCGTTTTATATATATACACGTCCACGCAAAATGTCTGTCTATTCGTAACGCCCGTACTTCTCTCGAGCCTTTTCGTTTATACGCGGCGCACATCATAAGTGCTTACTCTTAATTTTATAAATAGAAATTACACAGAATTATACCGACAAACTCTCCCGGCCGCTATTTCTTTCGAATAGCGTCAATTAACGAAATTTCACTCCAAATATGTTACATGCTCAATTTTGCTCCCTATTTTTTTTGTTAACTTGATGTGAAACACCCAATTTTTAGTTAATTTTCGAACAAATCCCATGCTCGTATTTTTCTAGCAAATGAACTGAAATTTTTATTTGTTATGCAGAGTGTACTAAACTATAGTGCATGATATTCTTGGAATTAAAAAAAAACGAAAAAAAAACAAAATTTTTACTTTGGTTTTTTTTTAATTCCAAGAGTATGCTCTAGTACAGCGTACATTGCATAACATATTCAAATTTCAGTTTATTTGCTTGAAAAATACGAGCGTGGGATTTGTCCGAAAATTCACTCAAAATTGGGTGGTTCAACCTTAACTGCCCATTCTTCTCCCCAAATTCCTTTTTTTTGGTTAAAGTCGTATGAATCTAACCAAAATTTCATTTTTATTTACAAAATTTATCTTTCAACTTTCGTATTTTATTTAAATATTTTTTCATGCTATGCGTAATTTGTTAATTTTTTAAATTTTTTATAAAGAAAACGAAAAATCTCTGACATAATTTTATACGCATTAGAAAAAAGAAAATAAAAAATTCTATAATAAAAATGTATAGGTCTTAATTTGAAAAATAAAGGGATAATAATAAAAAATGTTGAAAAAATATAGATGGCGTACTTGTACAATTTTTTCTTGGTGATAAAGGAGGAAAAGTTTGATGAGAAAAATCGTCGTTTAGTGCGGTAGATGGATAAGAGGGAGATTGAAGCGAAGGCTCTCGTGTTTCGTTCATTTATCAAAGGGAACAATGAGGGCGGGGTTTCTCGTGTTGAGTTTCGTGCATCGGCACAGTTAAGGGATTATAGGTGAGAGAGAAAGTTTCTTGTCGAAGCCTCGGAGCGCTGATGAGCGAGAGGATACGCCAAAAGATTTTCCGGCCGGTCGATGGCCGAGGGGGAAAAAAACTCACGAAAAAAAGAGAGAAAGCAAAAGAGAGAAACGATAAGAAAATACAAGCAGAAGAAAAGTTCTCAAAGAAATGATTGAAAGAATTCCATTCGCGCTTTCTCAACTTTTTCTCCCAATTTATTTTCACGTTTTGTCTTCCCAAATTTCTTCATTTTTTTTTCCAAAATTCTCAAAATGTACATTTTCCTTCAAAACTTCGTAACCCGACGAAAAAGACTCTCCAACTTTTTATCGTCGAGTCCTCCATCGATTAGCGACGTTGAAAAAAAATAATGGAGAATATTCGCGAGGAGATAAACCGAGAAGAAATCCTTGATAGAGATACCTCGAATTGCTTCCGAGAAAAAAAAAGGGTTGGCGAGAAGAAAAGTAACGCGATCCGGTAGCTTTTCAATTAAATTCGAAAGTTGTTGTTTCCTCGACGAGCGAGAGAGAGAAAGAGAGAGAAAGAGAAAGAGAACTTTTGGAGGAACAAGAGCGGAAGAAAATTCCCAACGAGAGAGAAAAAGAAGTGTGGCCGCCGAGAACGCAGAAAAAGTGTGAAAAAAGGGAGGAAATAAAGCAAGCGGAATCGAAGCGTTTTCGCCTCTTTTGCCGGCTTCGACCGATTTCCGGGGCGCACACAAACATTCGACGTTTATGTACTCCGGGCTGCGCTCGTTTTTCTCGGTTAGACTATCAACCCTTATCGCCCTCCATGGGGAACTCTTTTCCCGAATCGTTCGATAAAGGAACCATCTTAACCGCAGCCTCCGCTTAAATATATATCTATATATACACGCATTATTTCCCTCGCTATTTTTTGGCCGTTTTGTCTCGATTTAAAAGTAGCCCGGGCTCTTCTCCTCGGCGATCGACCGGAAGTGCAACTTTACGTGCTTTTTTTTCAACCCCTCTCCTTTTTTCACCTTTTTTTTTCTTCGAGGCTTCTTTTCCATGCCTCGCCGTATCCTTTCTTCGTATACGTTTCGATTCGGCCCCCGGTTCAATCCTTCTCTCGCGAACTGCCCGAAAAAGCTCGTAAAAGGGTTATACAACTCTCTGGACCGGATATCAGACGCTTTTACCGTTTTTACGCTTTCTTCCAGCGCTCATCTCCTTTTGTTTCTCGACGCTGCCGAGCTTTTAATCAAAACCCGTTGAGCTCTCCATTCTCTTTTATTTTTATTTCTTTTCATCCGTTCGGGGATTCTCGACGATTCGCAAAGTTGATTCGATTCGGATTATACAAGCGCGCGCGCGCGATCGTGCATGACGGACGGGCATTGCCGCGGAATTTCGGGACGCGGACGCGAAACTTTTGCGAAATCTCGTACACAGAATATATATTCTCGCTTCGTTTTCGTGTACCGTGAAAATGAGCGTTAATAATAATGAGAAAACTCGATGGCCGAGTACACATTCGTGTTTCCGGGAAGCACACGGTGAATATCCGCCGGAGAAACGTCCGGGATAAATAAAAAGAACGAGAGAGAGAGAGAGGGGGGGGGGCGGTAACGAATAAACGGGGGAATATGAAGAGAGGGAGAAGGAAAGTTGAGAGTTCGCTGGCGGTTCTGTGTGTACGCAACCCCATGACAAATTACACTCTAGGGTTTTATTGTTGTTCTTCTTGCTTCTTGGCTCTTCAACCTCTTTTCCACTCTCTTTTTCTTTTTCTCCCTAAATACATATATATATATACGATTTTCTCCCTCTCTTCATTTCTCTCTCTCTCATTCTCGCTTATCCCTTATTTTCTCGTACGTGAGGACGTATTCCGTTGCAGGCTGCGCTTTTCCGTGTAACTTTATTCTCACACCGCTCGGCGAAACTTTCCTCCACTTTCCATTCCCTATCTCCTGTCCCCTGCTTATTCGGGAGGCTGCAAACGACTCCGGCATTTTCTTCATTTCGAGAGAGCGAGAAGAAGAAGAAGCATAAGAGAGAGGCGGGGGGATGGAACGGGGCTAATTAATATTTTCTCTCGGTCGGGTCAGTGCTCCGCCACCGGTTGCTCCGCCGATCGCGCGTTCTCCCTTTCTCTCGCGGCCTCGCTCCGCTATTTTCCCCTCTCCTTCAACCCCTTCTGGTTACGAGTTTCAAAGTTTAACTTGTCGGATAATGCTCCGCTATGGTCTCCCTCGATTCCGACAACTATACAAGAATCTTTTGCTTCCCTTCTTTATCTCTCTCTCTCTCTCTCTCTCTTGATTTCTTTTTCTCTCGATCTCTCTCTTGCTCTCTCTTTCTCTTCGTAAGCGAAGCAAGATATTGGTATAAACTTTCGCCGGAAATTAAAAGATGAGCCGGGGCTTGCCCTCTCTTAACTTACTGTTTGTAAACATTGTTCGAGATTCGTATTTTTAATAAGCTACCGACTCGGGGGGGGGGGGGAATGAGAACAATGAGGACAACGCAGCGGAAAATTACTTTTCCTTGCGGATAATTGTATTTTAGAATATTAAAAATTGTATATATATATATATTTCTTAAAATTAGGTTATATTTGTATGAGTGTCTCATCCTGGGAGAAGTTTTCATCGGCTAACAGGAAAATCTGGGATTATTAAAATTGTCAAAGTTGCGGGAATGCGAGCGTTCGCGCTATCGTGTTTATCTTTGAACACGCTTTCATTAGAACATTGTTTTCACTTATTTCCTTTCTTCGTGCTGGTGATTTTTGCAAATTTTCGCGAAATTAAACGAATGGCGTAAAATTGTTATTTCTAATATATCTTAGAAATTACTTTTTAAAATATTTTTGAAAATAAAATTAAAAAGTGTATGAAAAAACAATCGAAAAATTGTCTACTACATTGTTATTTTTAGTGCAATCTGTACGTGTATAATGATGAATTCGAAAAATTGAAGGAAGAATCAATTTTTTTGGATTTTTCATTACAATTTTTTTGCAGGATAATTTTTCAAATGTCTTTTTCTACTTTCTGCAGGAAATTTCCAATCAACCATGCTTTATAGAGCTTGTTGAGATAAAAAAAAAATATTTTTCAGCTCATTCTGAAGTCTTTTAGATTCGTGTCGAAATTTTAACTGCCAATATCTCTTCTCTTATTAATTTTTGAAGATTATATTGTTGTAAGACGATAAAGCAAATGATGATGAGTTATTCATATATCTCCCTTATTTTAATAATTGAACGCGAATCATTTTGATGAATCGAGTCATAAAATTCAATGTGGAACCAAAAGAAAAAAAAGCAACCTAAATCTTTTTGTTATAAACAATCATTGCGCATAAAAAAGTATTTTTACATCCACCAACTAAATATATATACATTTTTTTCCTTAAAATATTCGTATTTTACGTTAAAACGCTCGGAAGCTTAGGATAATAAACAATGATATCGAGAGTGTATCGCGAAGGAGTAAGTGAAGCCGATGGCTCGGCGGAGATACAAAAAGAGAGGGCGAGAGAGGAGAAAAAAAGGGGTTCTTATCGGAGCACTCTCATCTCCATCCTCACTTCGGCGAGTGTATCCCGGAGTGCGCACACTCCCAAGGAAGAATAAAGGATCGCCAGGGACACAGGACGAGAGATAAAGGAGAAAAAGGAAAAGAAAAAGATATATAGAAAGGTTTCCCGCTTATATACATTTATACGCTCTCTCTCTCTTTCTCTCTATATATTATTATATATATATCTCTCTCTCTATATCCGAGAGGACATTCCAAACGCTGTTTTTTTTATTTCCAACTTCACTGCTCTTCTTTTTTTTTTACTCGGTCGCTTTTCCTGCTCGAGCAGCGTGCAAGGGAAAAATCGGGGGTTGGTTAGCGACGCCACCTTTCGGTCTATATCTCTTTTTGACAAGCTGATGTAGCGCGGAAGCGCACCTCTGACCAAACAGGAAAGAAAGGGAAGAATAAGGGAGAGAAAGATTTCAGTGTACTCGGCGCTTACCACTCGTATATCTCGAAAATTGGATTCTTCGGAGATTCGAACAGTGATAAATTCTTTCACGCGTAACCCATACGAGATACGTATATGTGTGGTATATGTATACATATAAACGCGCTCGCCGCTTTCCTATTTTTACGTTTGCCACACCGTTCACTCCTCCATTTTCTTTCCGACTCAACTCCGAGCGGATTCAACGCTCGCCGTATATAACTAGACCCGACTCTTTTGTTTAGTCTCGATTCCTTTTACGACGTTTTTTTTTCTTCATCGCTCGCAAAATTCTCGCTCCTATCGAGAATTCGTCACAAATCCCTCTTCGTGGGGTAAATTTCTTCGAGGAAAACGTTCTAATATAATTTGACGTGTCTCAATAAATGAATTATATATCGATATATATCTTTTTTCTTAATTTATTCTATTTTTTCACGTGTATATTAATTTAAAACAAAAATAATTGAAATAAAAAATTTTAATCGAACATTGAAATCGATAAATGACAACTTAACTTAACAAAATAAATTATTTAAAAAAATAAATACCGAGCAACCAAAAATATACTTGATAATGATGAAAAAAAATGTTTACAGACGAAGAATTCTTATTAAGAATAAATTTCAAAGGCCAAATAATGAGGGTAAGAGGTTAAAAAATTGAAAAACATAAAAATGTATCGAATCACACTTTTAAATAAGGCTTATATATAATAATGAGACCAATACGAAAATGTGTTCAGAATGGAAAATAAGATTCTCGATCGAATCTTGGTCCTTATCGTCCCGATATCCGGAACGGGGGGAAAAAAGAGAAATTGCGAAATATAAATAAAAGTTGGCAAGTGGATGTGAATGGAGCGTGTGCGGCCGGACCGTCGGGAAATCGGCGCTGAATTCGGCCTCGTCTCCGCGAGAGGCCGGCGGCTCGACTGCGAGCGCTCTCGGCGAGGCGCAATAACTTTGCTGCCATAAATTTCCGGACGATAAATCGCAGCGGGTCGCGAACGGAGGCTTATTCGAGAGGGATGGAAAAGTCCAAGGACAGAGCGAGAGAAAAAGAATCGAAACTCCAGACTTTTCATCCTTTATTTTTTTTTTACTGCAAACAGAAAGAGAGAGAGAGAGAGAAAGAAATGAAGAAAGAAAAAGAGAGAACCCTTTCCGGGACCAGCGCAATTAACACGAGGAAGCTTCGCGCATAAACTCTCCCCCTCGGCGTTTCATCTCCGGATTTAAACTCTTTTTCTCATTTTTTACGACCCCACTTTCGTATGCATGAAACTTATTGATTCAAACAAATATTTTTAACGGTTGGCTCTTGAATTCTAAGATGCAACGTCGAGATGCAGAATCGAATTCTTCTCGTGGTCGTAAAATATTTAAAATGCGTCTAAAATATACGGAGAATAAGGATCGTGATTTTTGTTTCGAACGAAAAAATGAAGAAGTGGCTAAAAAGGGAGAAAAAGAGATACTCTCGACTTTTTACAAATTGCGTTAGCAAACGAGAATAGAAGAAAAAAAAGTAATGCGTGTATAGCTCGCGAGCGCCTTTTGACATATTTGTTTGCTCGGCGAGAGCGCGCGGTTCTCATTTTTTTTCAAGCAACTGGAACCCTTTTTCGGGCGAAGCCAGAGGGCGAACGAAAACTTTTCCCATCTGGCACAGAACGATCTCGAGAGGTGACTTTTTTCCTCCTTATACCCCTGGACTTATTTTCCTCGAGATATCGGTCCCTGCGTACACAGAGACGAAACGGAGATACAAAAAGCTCACAAAGTGACGAAGCGAGAGTAAATAAAGAGCGAGAGAACAATAAAAATTCAATAAAAAAATAAATTAAAAATGAAATTATTCATGGAATTACTGAAAAATACACGTGAAAAGTTTTTGTCTCTCGTCGGGGAGGGGTAAAAAAAAGTAAAAGGACGAAATGAAAAGTACGAGAATGTGAAAAAAGAGTGGAGAAAAATTCGCGAGTACAAAACTTTCTCGTTAAATTGATCGTTGGCAAGAAATATATATATATATATACGCGAAGGGCGGAAAGCGCCCTTTTGTGATGCTTTACGCCTTCGTTAAAATTATATATCGATTTTCCTTTCATCCCGTAGGCTTTTCGTACTTCTTGCTGCTTCTCGTGAGCGAATGAACCGAGGAGACGGAATAATAAAGGATCTCGATTCACCGGGCGCTGAAAGCTCTTTTCAGAAGAAAAAAAGAGTGAAAAAATAAGCTCTATGAAAGATATGCAATTATTGCGAAATAAAATTCACTAATACATTACTTAGAAGTGAAAAAAATTGAATGCGAGAATAATTGTTCGATGTATACTAAAAATTTTGAAAATGTGCATATTTCGTACTATAAATATATAGAATCATTAAAAAATATTTAAAATTGAAACAAAATAGTCGATTTAGTCGATATTTCGTGGTAAAAAAGTAGTGAAAAATCGGGAAAAATGTGTCAGGACTTTTGTCGACCTGGTTCGGCGGCCTCGATAGCCGGAAATTAGGAACGAAGCTCTCGACACACTTTTCTCTGTCTCCACGATGGTTTTCTTCTTCACATATTGAGACCGGGCGCGTGTGCGTTTGTTTGAACCGGGGGCTTTTTCGCCGTCGAGGGCTGTTTTTTTTTTCGAGTGATCATCAAGAGGTTTTTGTCGAATGTCAAGAGCAAGGAGGCGAGAAGAGCGAGAAAGCGAACGGAATTTATAGGCGAATGAAAGGCTCGAAGGGGGTGAAAAAAGTATAAGAATGCATCGCACTTTCCGAACAACGTACCCGTGTTTGCCATTCTTCTTGTTGGCTAAATAAAGAGTCTCGAGACAAAGGCTTCAACCCCAAAATGCTCCCTCTCTATCCCTTTTTTCCAACCCTTCGAACCGCTGGATTAAAAACAATGGACTCGAGTCGAAGTGCGACTTCTTTTTAAACTATACACATATATAGCTTTCCTTTGTTCTCCATAAGAAAACAATAATAGAAAGAAAAGTTTGAAAAATAAAGTTTACACAAAAGAAAGTCCTGGAACTTGCGACACATTTCTCCAGACTGATTTTATATATAAAAATAAGTAAATTATATACCAAATATTAATTATGGCTATTAAATTATTTTGTATACCAATTATTTTTTAAAAATTAAATTTGATATAGCAGTTGAGGAAAAAAAATGTTTTTTGCTGATGGGCATATACTTTGAAAAAATTGCTCGGGGGGAGAAGAATTTTGGAAATTCCTGTTGATGATATTTATCAGGTTTTGTTGATCTGCATAATGGGCGCTCATTTGAGGACACGCCCTCGACTGGAGCTGTCAGGCTCCGAGCTGGCAATTCGGCCGATAATTTACGCGATCCATCGCATTCTATGACCGTAGGGGCATTCAACAAATCGGTACACGGGTCCATTATCTTGCCAAATGACGAACGACTGTCGACTGTAATTCGCGCTATCTCGAATATCACGGGCGGCTTTTCAAAACCGAGGGAAGTAATAACCGGCGTTCCCGTGACGAAACGCTCCATTTGCTCCTATCGTACCGAAAATATGGGGGCGGGAAAAAAAAAGAGCGAATTTAATGACGCAGCGTGCGTATCGGAGCCAAAAGCGTCGAGAAACCCGATGCCGTCATTAGCCTCTACCAAAAAAAAAGAGGAGGGAGAGAAAAATTGGCTCGGTGCGATAACGAAATTTTCGACTTTCCTGACAATTTTTTCCTCTATCTCTGTCTCGCCATTTTTTCTATTTTTTTTTCCAAGCTGAATACTGATTTTACTCGGGATGACATTTTTTCGTGAATTTATTCACGAGTGTACGGAGAAAAGAAAATAGTAAAGTTTATATAATGATTCGACAATAAAAATTTTAAAGAAAAAAGAGGATTCAGATGACATGAGTGCAAAATTTTATACGCTGCATACATTTTGTAACGTCATTCGCAATAATGTATAAATTGTAAGTACAGCGACAATATAATTTTAATCTTAAATAGTAGTAAATGATTGTATAAAAAGGAAAAAAAATACACACAAAGTGCGCAACATAAAAATGTTGAAACAAATATAAAAAATTTTATCCAATACCCATAAGCAATAATAATGATTTAATTCATTAACTTTAACTTTGTATTTTAACTTTGAATAAATTGAATAAATGAGACGAAAATTAAAAATTAAATATTAAAAAAACATAGCACGAATAAGAATAAGTTCACTGTAAAAAATTTCGCGGTGTTAATTATTAACACTGATTTAACACAGCACATCAAACCACATCTATTAAATTATGAAAAAATGTCATTCATTTGAAGAAAATATAAAAAAACCGTATATAACGAATAAAATATTCGAAAAATTGTAAAAATCGAAATGTATGAACGGGAAGTTTCCTTTTTTTAATTCGGCGTCGGTAAAAAGAAAAATATTTAAGGGGTTCGTGCTCGGCGCGGCCACGAAATTAATAAATAATAGCGAGTCCACTTTATTACGCGTTTCTTTCGCTCTGTCGCTGTATACACAAAACGCGAAAAGCGGGAGAGCGGGTCATGGAGAGAAAAGCGCAAAGAGGTCCGCGGGAATATAATGCGAAGGTTTAACCCTCGGCGGAAAGGGGTTTAAACCCCCCGGGGGTCCAAAAAGCTCTCGAAGGCTCGGGGGCCAATATTTCTTCGGTTCGCCGAGTCTCGGACCCTCTCGCAGGCCGGCTCGCTCCGGTGCGACGCCCTCCACCGGATTTTCCAACCCCGATGGCAAAAGTAATGTCCCCGAGCTTTATAATTTACCGTCTCCGCGAAACGCCCTGTTTTGTAAAATTAGTTTTGTTGCGCCATTTCGCATTTGTTTGCCAGACTTGTTTTTCCGAGTTTTTTTCTTTTTTTTTTTCGACCTCCCTTTTTTACTTCCACCCGCCGAACTCGTTCTTTTTTTCATCCCTCTCCGAACCGCTCGCTTTTTCCTCCCTTCCGAGGGAGGGAAAAACGAGCCACATACCAAAAACCCAACGGCCAAATTATTTTTTTATCCGATTCTCGACGATTTGTATTCGGGAAAGTGGAAAATACGTATTGTAGCGGACAGACCCTTTTAATCACTTTTATTTTAAAGAAAAAACGACAAGACTCGGTATTGATTGTTTAAACATTTAAAAAATAAAAGATTGAAATATAAATTGAATGAAGGATATTTAAATATAAATAAATTTAATTATTTAATATTGATTCAATAATAAATAATTGGATTTAAGGTAAAAATAAATTAATTAACAAAAAGATTGATCGTGAGAATTTATTGGTGAATTTGCATTCTTTTTATTCTTACTCTGTCGAAGTTTTTTTATCAGGGAACACACGATACGGGGAAAAATAGACGAGCAAATTACGAGAAGAAATTAGAGAAAATGAGAGGAAATAAAAAGCAGAACGTGCGTATATCGAAAAAAATAGGGGAGGAGGGGAGGAAATACGATAAAGCTGCCAATCGCAGGTGCTTATTGGATGCTCGGACCTTAGTTTTCTTTTCTCTCATACTATTTTTTCACCCCGCAACACAAAACGAGACCGTGAACGTCAACGAGCACGCGGTACGTCTATCCGTCTTCCTTTTTTTTCTTCCCTTTCCTTTCCCGCGTGTCTGCTCGCAAAGTGGACGCTCTCGACTCAGCGATAATTGAATTCCAGAGCTTACATTGATTTTTAGTCCCCAAACGGCCGCGTGTACGCGGTCAACGTATGAAATATAAATCGACGTTTTTTCGGCTCGTCAAAAGATTCGGATTGCATAAAAAATGAAAATTAATGATATCGAAAGTATCGATTTTTTTACCTAATTTGAAAAAATTCTTTTTTGTTATTTATTTGGATTTATTTTTCATTTGTGAAACTAGATAAATTTTCTGATGTTGATTTTGCGTAAAAAATGAATTTCGAACGTATTGATTTTTTGGCCAAATTGAAAAGTTCTTGCTTTGGGCTTTTTTGTTTCATTTACGAAACGAGAAATTATTTTTCTTTCGATGTATTATATCCTTGAAATTAATTAGCTAAGTGGTGAAAAAAGGAAAATTAATGATGTGGGTTGGCTAGAAATATATATTGAGTCTGTTTTTTCGCCATAGGAGCTTACAAGAAGAAAAAAAAACACATACACACATTTGCCAGGCCGTAAGTCTTTGGCCCAGGCCTTCAAATCGATTTTACCAATAGCCGAAGGGCTTTTAATCACACTGCGCGAGTTTCTACGTTTCCTGTCAGCGGCCCCGGTCTAACTCGGTCTGAAACGTAGCTCGGGCGTGTTCGAACGTTTCGCAAACACGAAAAAATACAAGAGAAAGAAAAATATGCGAATAATTCTGGAATGGAAAGTTGTAAAAATATGAAAGAATTCCCAAAGGCATAAAATGGCAAAATCAAATTTAAAAAACACGAACTTTCGCACAACATTCGATCAAAATTCTCGATATTTCGTCGTGAGTAAAAGTAAGCAACAAAAAAAAATCATAAAAATAAACATTATGAATAAAACAATAAACCATAATACAAAAAAAAGTAATCAAAAATTAATTTTCATATATATCACAGAAATTTAAATAAAATTGTACCTCTGACAAAATTACAATAAAAATCGAGTCTAAAAGCGACTTGGATTGTAAAAATGACAAAAAGATGATAATAAAATATATCTCGCGAATGAAAATTTAAGTAACGGGGGTAAAAACGAGATCTTAATATAATTCTATATATTCGTGATATTCACGATGGCTCAAATTCGGGCGGTGGTATAATGTTAAAACGGGCAATTTGCTGCTCATCAGGCTAAAACCCGGGTGGAAAAGATGGTCGCGAGGAGTCGTGTCTCTCGTTACGAATGTTCCACCGTGTAGGCGAAGGGCTCGCAGGTGGCGAGGATTCATTTGGGGAGGGCGAGAGAGAGAGATCGGGGCGACAGGCCCGAGAGAAGCGTTCCATATTCGCTCCGTTACACACGAGCATTATCGTACGTCAGGCCAAATGATCCCTCGGCGTGATCTCTCTGCACGCGGCCAAACACACGAGCTCTCGTACCTTATTCACCAAAAAAGCAAACAAAAATCGTGCAGAACCTCCGAGATGTATAAAGAAACGTGATTTGCGCCTCCCCGAAGACTCCGGACACTTTTCGAGCCACCCGCACTGGCTTTTCGCTGGATTTAGAATCTCTCTTTCACTGAATTTAGAATTAAGCTACTTATTGCCGAGTTTAACGAGCATCGGTGCATTTTCTTCAAGGATGTTACCTCCAAAAATTACGTCCAAAATCGTAAATAATGTAAAAATTTTTTTTTTAATACTAATTATTAAATAAACAAGAAATTCTCAACAAATATTGTACGTATATAGTAATCATCGTAATTATTAGAATGAGAATTTTTGTTTCAAAGTATATTAATTTATCAAAAAAAAGTTTCGTTATCACCAAAAATGTCCAAAGAATTTTTAAATCGTTTGTTTTTTATTCAAGGTATATAAAATGTTTTTTTTTTTGACGAAAAATATTGCTAGTTGGACATTTTTTCGAGGCGCGCACAATATAATTGGAAATCAGAACGTAGCTGACGTAGCTCGGAAAGTTTCATATTCAAAGGGCCGAAACCAATTCGCCGTAACTTTGCTTTTTCCCTCGTGCAGTCGGGAATAAAAAAAAGCGGGCAGGGTGAATAGTTATGCTCCAATTTACGATTACGAGCTGGTGCACCGGAAGATTAGAGTGAAACCAAGGTAAATGAGAGCGGAGAGGGAAAAAAAGAGGAAACCAGAGACGAGAGAGAAAATAAATTTAAAAAAAGAGATAGAAGAAAAAAAAAACGAGTGAGAGAACGTTCAACTAGTTTAATCAATTCTTGTCGTCTCTCTCTTCCACGCCCGCAAAATTCGTCGAGATAAAGTTGGCATCGGTGTGTCTGTGTGCACTTCGCTTGATTTATATTTTACGCAGAGTGGACGGCAGCGACGAAAAGACGACGTCGTGTATCTCGTTACAAAAGCTCGCGGAGCTTACGCGAGCTTTTCTGCATGAAAAGTAACGTCGCGCCCCGATCCGAAGGATTCCCGTCAATCCCAGTTTTTTCCAATTTTATTTTTTAAAATCACGGAGATTTAACTCGGAGCTATATACGCGAATGTCCATAAAACTTTTAATAAATCGCATAACAACCCAATGGATTGAAAAATTCAATATTTTCCTTTTATTATATTTATATATATATTCCTTTTTCGCTTTATATATTTCATTTTTATTGGCAATCCGTTTAAAACGTTCGACTGGAATGTTTTCACGAGATGATGGCCATAAGAGATGTTTAGAACAAAATAATTAATCTTTTTTTTTTAATTTTGAAGGAAAATGATTTTTTAATTTGATTTCGTCTCGTTTTTAATTTCATTACAAATCTCGTGGCAGCGGCAAGCTTTCTCGAGGAGTAAAATACAGTGTACACGAAGAAATGTCGGTGGAATTGGCAATGCAGATGTCGAGAGGCAATTTCGAGAGAAAATTCAAATGAAAGTTTGGAGCAAACGGTTGCGAGATATATATACGCTCGGAGACGGTGTATAAAACTTCAAATATTTATATAAACACTTTGAACTCATTTTCTAGCTCTCAATCATTCATGGACTTTGAATACTTTGATTGAGGACTCGCCCTGAAAATTTGATCTCGATCTTTTCTCAATTTCTTCGGGCTCGCGTAAGAAAAACGACGCAAGAAAAAAAAAATTTTTCTCGATTATGCGCATCGAGGGGACTTCTCGAGGTTTCTTTCAAGTCGCTCCGCGTTCCCGGCGAGAGAGCAAAGTTTTTGAGAAAGGGCCGAGAAAGGGTCTTCAGAAATATTAAGGAATGAAAAATGAAGAGAAAAATAAAGAGAGAGAAGGGAAAATAAATAAAAAGAAGGGAACGAATGAGACGGAGCATCATCGTCGTCGTCGTCGTCTCGGCAGCTTATTGGCGAGGAAGTTTTCGTCGCCAGACGACGTCGCCGGGAATCGTGGCGCCGGTTACACACACCCCGAGAGCAAAGCTCCAGAGACGACGACGACGACTTCTCACGCTCGCCTTTTTCGTCTCCTTTCTTCGCTCGCGACTCAAACGAACTCGATCCTTTCCCCAAAAACGACGAATTTCTCCCTTCCACCCCCCCTCCCCCCAGCGCAAATAAGAAGTCGCGCGGAATTTCTCTCTCGCGTTTCACTCTAGACTCGCAAAATCAGGAAATGTGACGAGAACCATATACATTATATATCATCTTCATTAAAAAAAAAGACGAATTTCAATTTTAAAAATATTTTGTCCAAAATTGAAAATAAGATGTAAAATTTTTTCACATTTTCGTATATTATTAGATAAAAGTGTGTATATATATACGAAACGAGTGAAAGTTTTTTAAAAATTGATGGTTTTTTAAACAAAAATGATGCAAAAGATATTTAAAAAAATCATATATACCTGAGAGAAAATATTTTTTTTTGAGAGACGATAAAAATTGCATTTTTCAAATTTCGAATTTGCCTTCGCTCGCGACGTGCCTGAGACAAGCGAATAAAATATGGAGATCGCAAGTCGCTGACGAAAAGATTGAATGTTTTCTGGGGGGCGGGGCGGTATAGTGTGTGTGGAAAATTTGGGAAAATAAGATATAAAAATGGCAAGAATCCGAGTGGGTCAAGAGGGAGAGAGAGAGAGAGAGAGAGAGAGAGAGAGAGAGAGAGAGAGAGAGGAAATTTGGCATGAAAGGAGTCGGTGCCATATCGAGAGAAATCCTTCGGCGTAAAAAAGATTCAATATGAGTCCCGGAAATATAGAATATCTTACGAAAGAGAGACGAGGTATATAACGTTCGAAATATACGGATATTTCTCGTCTAGCCGTCACGACGACGACGTTTTTTTATCGATTTCTCTTTCCTTTTTTTTTCCACCGCTGATGCACGACTCGCTCTTTTTTCACGATGGCGGCGCGAAAGCTCGCTCCGACATAAGACTCGTGTATAATAAGACCGGACTTCCGGCCACAGGATGACGGGAGAATCCCGCTGACCTGGTTTTTCTCCTCTACGACCAGACGAAAGGAAAAAAATGAGGGATTTTTTTCATAAACGCGGTCACGGATATTTTTCCTTTTCATCCACTCTCTTCGCGACTTCCAGAAAACGTTGTTTTTTTCCCGCGATATATTTTTTTCTCGCGAGAGACGCAGGAGAAGAGCGTGAAAAAATTGTCTCCGGACAGTTTTTTGTAAACCACGATAAAAATATGGCGGGAATCTGGAAAAATCTGCAAGCCGGAGTATCTTTATTTCTTTTTTTTTCGAGGAAAAGCTCTCACGAAGATGTAACCAATTGTGAACTCGCTTTTTTTTCCGAGTTACACCCCGAGAGAAGAGACGAATAAAAGGAGAAGAAAATGGGAGAAAAAAGAAAGGGAAAATAAAAGATCGACGATGAGTAAGAACCGAGGCAAAATGGAGAATAAAAAGAGCAGATGAGGGAAGGAGAAAAGAAACGACGAGGAAGATATGACGAAAGAAACGCGAGAGAGATGAAGGAAAAAAGAGAAGAAAAAAAAAGAAACGAAAAGATAAAAGAGGAAAAAATGGAAATAAAAAAAAATTCAGAGATGCACCGAGAGAAAAGTTTGGTAGATTGACTGTACAAAAAGTGACAACGATACTCATTATTATAGAACTAAATATATTTTATTTGAATTTTATTTTAAATAAATTTTATATTACTATAAAAATAGATTTAGTTGTCAAATAATTAGTGTAGATGTCACTTAATAGTACAATATATCCTATATAGTGATTTCTCTCAATGTAAAATTAAAAAACAGCAAGAAATTAACAATTATACATATATATGCATTTAAAAAATATTAAATCTTTTTTTCTTATACGTTAAATAAAAAGTTTTTTAGAGATTAGCTCGTATTTTATGTGTCGTAAGAGGAACGGACAAGCAAAAAAAAATAGGAGTGGAAAAAAATATCAGATAAATAAAAGTAAAAAGTAAAAAAAATCAGAAAAATTAATATAACGAATAATATAAATTATCCATTCTCAGGACACTGAATCTCTTTTTTAAAAACAAAATAAATAAATATTCTTCCGAGAAAAGAGCAGAGAGATAAAAAAGAGAAAAAAACAAACGACGAACGAGAGCGAAAGAAACTGAAGAGAGAGATGATGAAGGAAAGGAGAGAAAAAAAGAGAAAGAAATGAGGTAAAAAGAGGGAGAAGATAAGAAGGGAAAAAAATGAGAGCATGGGAAAAGAGAGGAAAAGACGAGAGTCGGGAAGAGATAGGAAAAGTGGCAAAACGTAGAAAACGTAACAAGTGTAGTCGTCGTTGTCGTGGTAACGGGTGTTCTCGATGAAAGAGTCTCTTCTCTTTCTCTCTCTCTCTCTCTCGTTTCTTTTTTTCTCTCTCGCATTCCGCCTGCACACTTTTCGAGAAGCGACGTCACGCCGGATTCGCAACCCTCGCGATCGTATAGCACGTGTTACGCTCGCGGGAAAACGAGATTGAAGACGACCTGCGAGGAGAAAACTCGCTCTCTGCTTATTCTCACTCTCTCTCTCTCTCTCTCTCTCTCTCTCTCTCTCGCCCCAGCAATCGCTTCTCCCCGAACGACATATCGCCGGCCAGGATTCCCGGGCTTTCATTTCGATTGAGCTCTCTCTTTCCTCTTCCCTCTTATTCTTCATCCTCCTCGCGAAAAAAAATTAAGATTGACGCGCCACGTGTGCACTTTTTCCCGAATTTTGCCTACTCGCTCGACACACCCGCGATCCAACATTAATGAAGATTCGCTTCGTGTGGTCCGAGAGGAAAATCCATGGGGAGAGGAAAAAAGAAATTACGTGCTATTTTTATTTTTTACGACTAGTCGAGCGAAATTGAGACTAAAATGGGGATAAAGGTCTATACCTTTTGACAAATTGTACCACGACAAAATATATATATATAACAATAATAATAATAATAAATTTACAGATAGAAAAATAAGAAGAGAAAGAGTGGAAAGTATAAAGAGAAATGAAAACAAAAATATAAGAGAGAATGATTTTCTGTGGCACAATAAAAAAAAGGAGAGAAAAAAAATGCATGTATAGAATAATGAGAGAATCGAGAGATAAGAATTAAAAAATGTAGGTCGGGAGGAAATTTAAAAGTATGACGTTCCGGTTGCAGCAAATCAAGATAATGCTGGATACATCGAGGCGAATAATGTAACGGGTAGTCGAGCCGAGTCATAGAGCTCCCTCGGGTACATTTCGATTATGTACAGTGGCAAGCTATATATATATAAATAATACATATAAAAGCAACGATGCTCTATTTACCCGGATATTTTCCGTGGGACGAAGAGCAAACCTTGCGAAACCCCTCCCACGCCATTCGTATCAATCGAACGAGCCATTTTCTCCCCCAAACTTTTATTCTGTGGCTTACCTCCGGCTTATTTGATCCCGTTTATTATTTTTTCACTGCCACGATTTACCGGCATCAACCTTTCCCCAGTCAAACTGTCCCTTGCCTCCTTATCCGGCCAATTTACTCCAATTTTAACGTCTTACTTTATTATTCTCACAATATATAAAAACATTTTCAAAATCTCTATTTTGGTCTGATCCAAAAAAAAAAAATGATTAATTTTCTTTATACTTCTTAAAAAAAATTGTCAATTTTTTAGGACTTGTTTAAAACACGTGCTGATAAAGAATAAACAAAAAATAATAATACTACAAGTATGTGTGTTAAAATTATAAAAAATATTTTCATAGATATTTAATATGTCAGAAAGGCGAGAATAAAGAAATGTAAATTTTTGGAAAAATTCTTCGGTGAAACTTTAATCAAATTTTTCGGGGATAATATTTTCGAGTTGTTTTGTGTCAAGGAGAAAAAAAAATGGAGGGTTTGACAGTTCGATAAACGACGAGGCGTTCTTTATCGAATTTTTATATATCCTACGGTTATTCGACGAGGCTCGACAACGCTCGCTGGGATAAAGTTCTGGCGGATGAACCACACCGGGCGAATATCTATGCAAATCAGATTTCACGTGAAGTTATATACCCTTCGCGGTGTAGCTCGGATCCATCAAGCATCGCCACGAGAGCGGAAATGAATATTTGATACGTTTCACTCCGGTGACGAGAGAATCGTAAAGGGCCCGTGAATTTTTCGTCTATATACGCCTCGTTCGGCATGAATTATAAATTAGAGAGCTATTTTGTCCAAAAATACGGCGAGTACAAGGATTTCCATTTCTGTTACATCAAAAGCATAGAATTCTGTGCTTTCGTGAAACAAAATATATCCAATGTTGGTTTTGTAATTAAACTTTTTTTTAAGAATTGTGTAAAATTTGCTTCATAGAAGAACATTTTTTAAATTAATTCCTTTAAAGTAAATTAAAAAGTCTTTTCACAAAGTTTATTCGAGCAATAAAAATATAAAATGAAAAGTATATTAAAAAATTTTAATGCCAAAATTGAAATAAAACAAAATGTGTTTGTATAGTTGAAAATAATGTGCATGTCGGATGAAATAAAGGGAGGTTACAAAAAAATCGAGAATCATACCGAGAGGTCAAAAAAAAACGAAAAAAACGAACTTTACAAAGGGATATGAAAAAATTAAAAAGGAAGTAGAGATGGAAAATATTCGGGAAGAGAGAAAAATACGAGCGACCCGGTTTTCACCCCGTTTCGTTCTCCATCCAAAATTTCAAAAATAAAAAAAAAACAAAATTCGAGCGTAGTTAAAAATAAGTGCGTGCATGTCAAAGATTAAATGAAAAAAAGACTCAAAAAAAAAGAAAAATTCGATAATCATGCGCGAAAGCGGGGAAAAAATTAGCAAAGGGGATGAAAAAATTAAAGAAGGGAGCAGAAATGGAAAATATTCGTGAATAAGAGAGAGAGAAAAAAACCGGCGTCGGTACGAGCGAGAGATCATCCGGTTTTCCTCTCGTTTCGTCCCCCACCCGGCGTTTCACCCCCGCGTTAGACTCGCGGCCGCATTCATTCGGACCACCGATCCAACGAACGTAATTTCCGGTTGTCCGACTCGCGAATTCACGTTTCATTCCCCCCGTCCATTTCCTCCCCCTTTTTTTCGGCGCTTTGTGTAAACGCGATCGGGAGCTTCCTCGTTACTTTTCTGTGGCGACGTATACTCGAAAAAACACGAAAAAGCTTCGACCGCTTTCAGTCTGGAAGGCTTTTATTCCTTATGTACATAAACTTTTTTTTTTCGTACACGTCAACCGTTTTCAGTCTGAAAACCATTTCTTTTTATTCGCGCGTTTTATTTAGCCTCCGAAATCCCACTTTTTTTTCCCTCTCTCTCCTCTTTATTTCTCTCGTTTAAGGTCTCTGGAGCGCCGGGTCGTAAATCGAGACCTCGGCGGGCTCAAAACCGAGAGGCATCGATCAGCGTGAAACGAGAGAAGAAAAATCGTCAATTAATTTCATTGAGAGTCTTCCCGACGGCTTTTATGCCAATCTTGCGGGAAAGAGCGGCGAGTCTTGCGCGAATATACATATATAGGGAACGAGATCGTGGCTGATTGGTTTGCGCGTCACGGAATAATCCGGAGTTCAAAAATCGAAAAAGGCGAGAGGAGGAAAACGGACAGACTCTTTCCCAAGATCATTGGGAGTTCATCGAATTCTTATCCGGGGCTCATTTCTTTTCTCCCTTCATTTTCATCCCTCCCTTCCACGTTCTTTCTTCGAAGATGAGCTCCGGAGTGATTCAATTTCATTAAAAAGCCGGATTTCGAAGGGCGCCGTGTTCCTGCGGTCCAACAATGGTCCCGGGATCGAGCCCTCGATTTCGCTCTCTCGCTTCTTTTCCTCGGAGGACGCTTTTCGCACGTAAAACGGCGGTGTGCCTTATCTGTACAGGGGTGGGACGCTCTCGCATTAAATCGTCGTTCGTGACCGTGCATACGAACGAGAGAGAGAGAAAAAAATTTCGGGGAGACGAAAAAAGAGCACACGCGGGAGAGAAACGAAAAAAAAAAAGTTCCGGGTGCGACGAAGACGCGAAGGGTGAAAGAAAATGAAAAAAAAAAAGAAAAAAAAATGTGGGAGCGTATCGCGCGCTCTCGTATCGGACAGCACACAGTGTATACTCTCGACGGTGGAAGCGCGAAAGCATCTAGGTCGAGCCTCGTGCCGTCTTGATGACATCGAACGAGCAAGGCGTAAAGCGTTTTCTTGACGTATGCACGGACTCGCATAAAATTCTCGTAAACCGGGGCTTTATGTCGAGGGGGAATAAGAGAATATAAAAGGGTGAAAAAAAATACAGGGTGGAGGGGCTCAAGTTGGAACGGGAGCTATCTTGTTCGCGAATAAAAATCTTGGATCCATGTTTATCGAGGGAAAACTTCGGGATGTTGTAAAATCGCCGTTTTTAAACATTTAAAGTAAAAGTATAAGCCAGATGAAAATCTATAACTCTTCTGATTCTTCAAAATTAAATATTCAATAATAAACTATATCCTCAATTTTGTAGTTGTTAAACATTCTGCAGTACAAAGTGCGATTATAAACTAAAAAAATATTGATACAATAAATTTAACGTTACTATATAGATAAACTTTCATTGATTAGATAGTAAAAAAAGGTAAAAATCTGCAAATACTTTAAATAAAATCATTCACTTGACTCCAAAAAAAAATTATATTTAAATATACGTATAAGTAAACTAACGTAGTAAAAAAAATTCTAAAGTTGTACGTGAGAAAATAAATTGAATTAAAAATTACGAAATAAAAAAATGTAATATACTAATTGATTAAAAAAAAAACGAAAGAAACAACGAAGTGAATTTTTGTAGGGTGAATGTCCGGGCGAAAGCTCCAACTTTTTTTTCGAGAGGGAGAAAAAAAATGGACAGAGGGAGAGTTGCGTTTAAAAAGAGATTACGAGAAAAAGGGAGACGAGTCGGGGGTCGCGGGAGCGCGACTGTCGACTTTGTTACCGCTCGGTTTTCTGCTCGAGAAGCTCCGTGCAGGCTCATAGCCGGGGCGAATCTAACGTACTCGAGGACGCGGTGACCCGATTAGCCGGAGCTCAATCCAGAGTTAACCCGACGAGGGATCTAATCTCGGTACCCGTTTCCGACCTCTTGAATATTTATCATCGTCACTAACGACGTTGATTTTCGCTTATTCCGTTATTTGCGATCGACCGAGTCACCGAATCTAGATTTTCGAGGCTTTTTTTTCGATAAGTGCACTCATTTACATGTTTAGAATATTCAAACAATGAATTTGGATTCTTATATCAAATTATTTAAAAAATAAAATAAGTGAATCGATAAGTGAGTCATCGAATCTAGATTTTCGAGGCTTTTTTTTCGATAAATGCACTCATTTATATGTTTAGAATATTCAAAAAATTAATTTCAATTCTAATCAAATTATTTAAAAATAATAAGCGAATTAATAAGTAATTAATTAATTAATATTTAATAATATTTATTAATAATTAATTAATAAGTAATGTTTAGAATATTCAAATAATAAAATTTAAAAATTTAATTTGCTCCAAATGTCAATGATACTTCGAAACGTAAATAAATTCTCATGAGTCGTTCATTGTTTGAATTCTTTTTCATTCTAAAATAAATGTATGAATTTTATTTTCAATGATTGACACAAGATTGTTATAGAGACAGGGTCGATGTTGGTGGTTAACTACTAAGGCATCTCATATTCAAACGTTCACTACTTACTAACCATAAAATATTGTTTAAAATTAATATATAAGATGGGTTTTATATCACTAAAGTGTCAAACAATAATTTGGAAATGAATTTGAAATAGATATTTTTACGACATTTCTTAAGATATGAGAGTTTTTGGTAAATTTTTGGTATACTGTTTTTACGCACATCAACAAATTTGAAATCGTTTTACTGAATGGTTTCGGATTTATCAAACTTTACATTTTCTGAAGTTTAACATATTACTTCTTATGGAGAATTCGTTATAATTTGCACTGAGTACAAATTAAAAAATATGATATTTTTGTGAATTTTTGTGAAGAAAATAATTTTTCCTATAAATTTTTTAAAATTTAATTGTTTGAACAGTAAAAATGTTTAAACTATCGTTACAATAAAATATGCTCAAATTACTAATCGATAGTCAAACTAAGACTCAAAAAATTGGCAACTTTTCAGCAAACACCAGAGTCTGGATTTTACAAATATAACGTCAAGAATTTACTTGTTGCTGGGATTTCTCTGTCCCATACATCCTTACTTTAAAGTTAAAAGTTAAAAAACCTTCATATGTTAAATTATTAAAAAATTTATCTTATTTTTAGCGGAATATAAATGATTAAAGCTCGTAACTTTGCTAATAAATAGGACAAACCTTTTCTCTGAGCATGTCGCGGACCCTGGTCGCCTGGCTGCGGCTCCTGTGAAGTTCCAGCTGAAGTTCAAGACACCTCTCCTGCCAGTTGAGCTCCTCAACGGTGCTGGAGTATCCGTCGAAGCTCTTGGAAGATCCGTACGCGGGTCTGGCCTCGGACTTGTCCCTCTTGCCAGTGTCAGGATTGACACTTGAGCTGGCGAGGGTAGCGGCGGCTCTCTCGATGAGCAGGCGATGATTGTCGGCGGGAAAATCGCGACGATCGTCCTGCCGCCCGGAGCAATTCCTCTCGAGGTTTGCTCTCGTGGAGGAAGAAGAAGAAGAAGACTGTCTCGGCTCGGCGGCCTCGTAAAAATTTCTGCCGAGTCTGGCGTAGCTCTGGCCAACGTCCATGGCTTTGTTCTCGAAGCTGTTGGGACCAATAAGGTCCGCCTGGGTCGCGTAATTCCTCTTGGAGGAGTCCGACGCGTACTCGACGCGTCCGCTGGACTCGGAGGTGAAGCTGTAAGGGCCGGACTTGGCCGGAAGTCCGGGCGTTCTGTTGTTTTCCTTGAGCTCGGCGTATCCGGCGCTCTTGGCGGTCTCGGCGAAGCTCTTGTCCTTCTGGAAGACCAGGTTGTACGGGACGTTTACGTACGGGGAGTTTCGGAAGCCCGGAGTCTCGCTCCGGGCCTGGCTCGGGGCGTTTCGCGGCTGGACGAGCTGCTGCTGGCTCGGCCGCGGCGGGGGAACCGGCGCCTGGCGGCCGCGACGCGGCAAAAGCCGCGGGCTTTCCGGCCCGCTGCATGTCCCCCGGCACGACTCGGACCGGGAAACCTCGTCGCGGACTCGCACGCCCATTCGCGGGCTGCAAGGCGCCGAACTCGACGAGCCCAGGTCCGAGGCCAGTCGGGCGATCGGGTCGAGTATCTGCGACAGTCGCCGACCCGGCGAACCTCGCATCTCCTCCATTTTTCTCCTCGCTCTCCTCCTCCTCCTCCTTCCTCTTTTTCCACTCTCGTTGCCACCTCGCGCGATTATCTCATCCGGACTTCACCCGAGGATTACTCGCTGCCGACGACGAAACCCCGGCTTCCTCGCTCTGCCCGACCGGCATTCCGACGCTTCCCGAGCTCGCATTATATCTCGAGACCCTTGTACCGTCACTCTCCAGATCGCGCTCCGAGATTCTTCGTCTGACCTCACTCCAGTCACATGCTCTCCGCGCTTCTCGATCTCCCGCGCTGATCTTCTTCCTCTTAGCATCACAGCCTATGGACCGTGAAAATTCAATCTGCAACATTTAAAGAGATATATCGTATTACGTAGAAAATCTTATTCGAACAGGCGAACATTCAATCCGCGATATTTTTATTCAACAATATGTCTGTGTACTTAAATTTCATTCAAAATTCAATCTACAGTATTGGAAAATATATCATACCAGCAGGCTTTGCGTCCTCGCGGTAATAGAAAAACTGATCCAAAATTGAGTTTTTTGGTTTATTATATATGAATTCTTCAATTTCGCCCCAAATAATTAATATTTTTGTTATCTACGGGAAATTTCCGATCGAATAGGCTCTTAAAATCGAAAAAAAAATATTTCAAAAAATTTGGTGAGTCACACTGGGTCTCGCGTGGACCCATGAAAATTTCAATTAGCAATATCTTTCCTTTTTCTTGACGAAATAAATTTTATAAGGTGCGATTTTTAAAGATTTTTACAAAACTAAGCGAATGGCGTTGGAATCACGTTAATTCATTAATTTTTTAAAAAGTTATCACTCCTTGAAGATTTTTGAAAAAATGGGAAGGGGTATACCTTAAAAAATTCGCAAAATTTTTCAAATTATTTTTTTTCGATTTTAAGACCTTATTCGATTGGAAATTTCCCGTAGATAACGAAAATGCTACTTATTCGAGACGCAATTCAAGAATTCATATTGAAAAATTGAAAAAATTGATCCGAAAGTCAGTTTTTTTGCTTAATTCGTTGACAAATTCACTGTCATTTGATGAAATCAACTTTATTAGGAGTGATTTTTAAAGATTTTTGCAAAATGAAGAGTATGTTAGAATGTTAACTAGAATTATAATAATATATTTTAAAATTAACAATCATCCAAATATACAAACATTCACATTTATATATTAATAAGATTACGTATCAATTTTATTCAAAAACGTGTACTTATGTTTATTCAAAAAAGTATACTTAAATTTCATTCAAAATCCAATCTGCAATATTAAAAAAGATATCATATCACATATGAATTGTATTAAAAAAAGTGAACATTAAATCTGTAACATTATTATTTTTTTCAATGTACATAAATTTCATTTAAAACGTAAAAATTTAATCTACAACGCTTTTTCAAATAAAAATTGAATGTTGAAGTACCTTCCCATACATTTTATCAAAACCTTATCTTGAAAAATGTAATCTGAAAATTTTATTTCTCTAATTACGTTGAAAAAAAAAAATTAGAGTGACTTTCGAGCCTTACTGAAAAATATAAAAATACAAAAAAAATGCAACAAAGTCTGTGAGTTGAAAGATAGACGACTCTTTGGATCTGGAAAAGAATTTCCGTTGGACAATTTTCCACAGAGATTGGTAAAAGGATAGTATGGAGGAAAGAAGCATATCGCACTCAATGTTTCGTGTGATTTAAGAAGATGCGATAAGGTCAACGTATAAATTGAAGAGTATAGTCTCGAGCCCGGGTGGATATCGAGTCGAATCCCCTCACGCTCGCAGCCTTCTTCATTTTCGTTCGGTAGGATGAAAGGGCGAGGACGAGACGGAGGAAAAGAGTACGAGAAGAGGGAGAACGAGGAAGTTCGTGGCACCAAATTGAAAGCTGTAACTTGTCTGCCGCGCTCTCGAGAGAAGCGGAAAAGTGAAGCGGTCTCTCGACGACGATGGGCGAGCTGGAGACTTCTATATCGCGCATATAGCGTGACGATGAGACCTGAGAATAACGAGAAGGAGAGAAAATCGTCTTCCTCTCTATCTCTCTCTATTTTTTTTCTCCCTCTCTCTCTCTCTCTTTTTTTTTCTCTCTCCCTCTCGAGTCTGTAGCTCGTTGCGGATGAAACGATCCGCGTCGTACGTTTCCCTACCGCACACCCTCGACGTTTATTTTAAGGCCTCGCCACACGTCGTCGTCGGGGAATCACACGCGTGCGAGAAACGGCGTACGACCAAGCTGAAGATCGAGAAGACGACGACAAAACGAAACACCGTCCGCTGCGAGACGAGGACAAGATAAAGAGAAGAGGAAAGAAATAATAAAAACAGGAGAAATAAAACGAAAATATAGAGAAGGAGAGAAAGAGAGACGGAATCAAATCTCTGCGAAATGACTCGAGTAAACCTTTTTTTTCTCCTCTTTCCTCTTTCTCGTTATTATTATTCATGCTCATTATTATTCTCATCTTCTATTCTCGACGCGGATTTATTATTATGGTTATTTGATTGGGGATCTGGAGCGTCGCGGGACGATTTATTTCCGCAAGGTTGCATGATTTATTGCTTTGTTTGCCATTTTATTTGTCATCTTGGCGCAAGGAAGATGGACAATTTGCTTCCAGGTATACACGCGGTACGTGATCGTTGAAGCATTTTTTAAACATTTTTTTTAATCTATTATTTTTTTATATCTTCTAAATTTTCTTTCGTAATGATTCGTAGAATATTTTGTAAATAATTTACGTGTAGCGAAGAATTGTTTTTATTTATTCGCGTAACTTTCGCAAATTAAATTTTAAAGGACTGCGATAAGCTTTATCTAATCGGCGAATCCGGGTCGTCATATTTCACTCGGAGAGATTCAAGATTTCGGGAAAAGAGCGTGTGGATTATTACAAGGGGGAAAAAGCTCTTTTTTTTACGGTATGGGTGTTGCGACCAAAATAAAAAAAATGATAAAAAAAAATTTCGAAAATTTTACGAATCGTCAAATATAAAATCAATAAAATTCGTGGAAATTTTATGACGACTGATAAGCTCGTCACTGCGGGAAACAATTTTTACTTAAATTTTATAAATACGAGCGACAACGCGACCGCTTTTTTCACATGTATCAATTAATATTTTGCTATTCTTCTAGGTGCATACTTCGTACAACTTATTCGCATAATGCACTCT
>JAPYYW010001414.1:0-29521 GCA_030522545.1 Cremastinae sp. A BG-2022a | reverse complement strand
GATTGCGCCCCGTATAAGTAATATTTTTGTTATCTGCAAGAAATTTTGCCATCAAATATTCTGTTTTAAAGAAGACATGAAACTCATAATCAATTTATACAGCGCATTAAACGAAATTGTATGAAGTATACGCTTAGAATAATTGTAAAACATCAATTCAAACATGTCGAAACGGAAAAAGTGGCCGCGCAGCGGCCGCGTTGCTGGTCCTATAAGAAAATTGACAAAATATAAATTTAAAAAAAAATACTTGAAGACAGGCAGAAAATATTATTAGAGAAATATTCATTTATGGGTTCTTGATTATATATACTAAAGCCTGATGTTATTTTAAAAAATAAATCTATCGGGTATATTATGTTGGAAGAATATACGACTGCCTTAAAACCGAGGCTTGAAAAAGCAGAATTCAGTTCATATAGTTTGGAGAAAACTTGAAATCAGTCATAGAAAAGCAAAAACGGGGGGGATTCTGGCACTTATTTTTTAACGAGGATATTCCTCTTTTACGGGGTAACAGTTTCGCTTTTCCCGGCACGTACCTCATTTTTATTTCGTCGCCGACTAATAAAATGCGGAGGCAACCCCCGGCTCTCTCCTCTCGGTAGCTAATTTCGTTTGAAGCCGGCTCTACTCTCGCCACTTCATCGTGCGAGTTGCACGACGTTTCTGCAAGTCGACTCCCGGAATACACCGAGCGCAGTGTACCGAACGCTCACGTATACACGCGAAAATACGCGTGTCGAAAGTGCTCGCTGGATATTCAGCGACGTTGAGCGTCGTCGAGCGAGCGCGGATCGCCTTATTTAGCCCGCCCCCGGGCGAATCATCCCCTTTTCCCACCGTTCGCCGTTCTCCGTTCTCATTTTCCTCCTCGTCTTCTCTCCACCCTTATTTTTCCTCAAATTTGCGTCTCCTTTTTCTCATTTTCGAGATCGCTATTTTGCTCGTCGGTGATCGAATCATTTTGGGAGCGCAATTCGAAGAGGCTCTCGCGAATTCCCTCGTTCGCCCGCGCAGGAACACGCGAAGCTTCCTCTGCCTTCAATCCCTTTGCCATCTTCGGCTTCCGGATCCGAGAGACTATCGAATCACCTCTCCAATCGAGGTACATCGTCAGGAGGATAATTTTATCCGCGGGAACGGAAAGAGATGCCCTTTTCGACGAGTCACGTGCGCCGGGTGTGGTGTAGTGAAAAAAAGGAGGAAAGCGTGTATACGCGAGGAAAGAATAGAAAAAATATACAGTTATGTACACGAGAATGCGTTTTCGCGGCGCGAATAATGTGCAACAGCGATCACGAGACTCGTTGCAGCCCTCTGTAAATTTCGTCTGCGCCCCTCGAGAGCGGGGGGTCGACCGGCCTGACCGAAGAATAATAATTCGCTGAATGCAGAAGAAAATATTCCCCCGGGAATTTAGCATGCGAGAGCCTCTCCCGTCCCGCTCGCCAGCGACGTTCCAGAAAGACAAATTTACGTGATGTTCTCCGGAGCGTGGATGGGACCTTTTTTGCAGCGAGGGAGGGAGGGAGGAAGAGGAGAGGACCGCGTCACAGAGGCGAAAAGGCGCCGCCGTAACTCTTCTCCTGGTTCCCGCGGAAATAAACCTTGATTGCGTCGAGCCCGCGCGAAGAAATAACTAGAGGCTCCGCCGACGAGCGGCGCTTCTGTGGAAAGTTATTGGACGACCTCGCGCTCATCCCCGCACCACTTATTTGCAACTTGCCGGAGAGCTCTCTCCGGTACTGCTCCGGGAAGAGGGAATCGAGGTTCCACTGTACGTCGTGCGTGTCCCGTTCCTTCGTCCGGACGCACACGTGACCTCTCTGCTGTTTCGGACGCCTCTCCGAGGCTTCTGGCTTCGTACACCACGTATATACGAATGTGTCCGCGGCACGTATACGAGAGCGCGACTGGAGAGCCAGGAGCCACGGAGGATCCTAATTTACACTTATTTAAATTTTCGGACTGGACCTTCTCAGAGCTTATATCTCGGCTATCAGGATAATGCATATACATGCTCACTTCTCTCCACTCTCTTTTTTTTCTCTTTTCTCTCCCGGACGTTCTTACATTTATACACGTACACGGGGGCCCGGCAGTCTTGCTAACGACGCAAATTCATTCCTGACTCTGCACTCGTTTTCCTCGGGATTAAGAGTCCTCCTTGCAAAACCGGAGCGCTTCCTCTTTTCGGACGTACGTATTATATAAATAAATATTATGTCTTCCTACATGCTGTATATGACTTTTCGCGAGTACATCGAGTCGCGGTGTCACCATGGAAATTTCGAGTTTCGGCTTCAAACCGAATTCTCTCTCTTGTTTTTTGCTTTTCGTATATAAACGTCCAAATAGTTTGAAATCTGAAGGTTTCTTTCACTTTTTTTTTTGATTTTTTAACATTTAAGGATTTTAAGTCGTACTTTTCGTTTAAAAATTTTGTATCTCTTATTCCTATTTTACAAAATTTTACGGCTCCGTAATCGTTGATAATTGTATTTTTAAAAAGCAATAATTCCAAGATAAATTTTTGGGACATGTTTAACTATTGACACGTTTACCTTATAAAATTTTGTTCAATTTTTAATTACAAATAGAGGATGAAAAATGTGTAATCTCCACGTTAAGAAAGTATGAGAGTTTGTTCGAGGGTTCAACGTTTTCGCACGTGATGTCAGTATTCTATAAGGGAAAAAGGCGAACGCGATCGCAGGAGGAGCTTCCGTGCCTCCCCGCAATACTATTTTTATTGTCACTTTTTCTCTTTTTATTTCAATTTCGTGTTAACGGACATTTCTAAGCTCGAGGCCCCATTCTCTCGCTTTCTTTCCCCTCGTGCGCTACATTTTCGGACAGACGGCTCGTAAGTAAAAAGTTGCCCCGCGCGATAGAGGGTCGGTATAGACTTCCGGTATCGCGCCGCACCGCGGTCCAAGAAGCGTTCCGATGTTCCCTGCGAAAGAGGGCGAAACGCGAAAACATAAACATAAGTCCAACAAAAATATAGAGGGTCGTCGTGGTGAAAAAAGAGGCACGGACGAGCGAAACGAGCGTGTCAACTCACGATAACACCCCACGGGCTCCAAACACTCGACCGTATACTTTTTCCGCTGCCTCGAGCCGCGATTTTCTTTTTCCGTATCGCAATTCACCTCTGGGAGCCAGTCGATCCTTGTAAAAAATTGCAGGACACTAAATCTTTCATTTTCGCAGATAAAAAAAAACATTTGTCGAGTGTCGACGAATTAATATCGACGAGTGTATCGTGTATATGATTTATATTCGTACTATATATATATAATTTATGGAATATGCAATTTCAGATGATTGTCTGCCATCTGTTAAAATAATTTACCATTTTTACTTTTCTACAAATCGGCTGTTGCTGGCTAACAGAAATTTCCTTGTAAATTAACCGAAGGTAAAGCAGTTTCGAGCGTTTGCACCTGTCGCCTTTTTACCAACGAGAAACTTCGCGTCCGCGATCGATTATTCAAAAGTTGGAGCATGAACACCTGTCGGGGTCGTTTGTTTGGCTTCTAGGGACGCTTGTCAGTCGAAAAAGAACCGATGTGCAATGCAGCGGCCGTGAAATAACTCTTCGAATGATCAATTGACAAAAACAAGTCAATTATTTAATTAATAAACTTGCAGACATTGTCAATTGCTATTTTATAACAATGTGATCGAGTGCTATGGCTGAACTGTTCATTTTAGGACAGATCGTATCGATTGAAAATTTCAAACAATCGTCGCTTTTCTGTAAATGGAGCTTTCACGCTGGTACTTGATCATTATTTCGGTATTTTTGATAATCAATCGTCAGACGTATTTTACACTTGTTTTTTTTCGGAATTTTTGAAAACTTTTGAATGCTAAAATGACTTTCTTATGGACAGGAAGCGGGTGGAAATTGATTGAAGGATCTTCCGAGGGCCAGACGCAAGAATCTTGTGATCCTTACACGAACAAACCGATTTGGGATCATCCAGTGGATCTCCACTATACGACTCAGACACTCCAGGGCTCTCCGAAATTGCTCTTACAGATTTTTTGCCGAGACGATAACAACAGAATTTTGTTTGTCGGTTACGGCGTCGTTAACATTCCTCTGACACCCGGTAGCCACGATCTCAAGTGTCACACGTGGAAACCTATCGGCGAGTGGCAAAAGACAAAATTTCGAATTTTCTTTATTTTAGAAAAATATTTTTTTTTAATCACGAGAAAGTGATTTTAATTCACACCATGAACTTGAATCGTTATGTAAAACGACACGAAATTTTTTCACACAAATAGAAACATCATATCAAAAATTTATGAAATTCTCGTGTTTTTTTTTAATAATGCTTATATTGATTATATTTTTCTATTTTTCATTATCAGGTGGCTGGCAGGACAAGCTGAAAGATCGATTTTTGGGAATGACGCTTCAATTGAAAACTCCAAGCTTGCTGGCCAACGGTGACGACCGATTTGAACTGCTTACAGAGAGTCTGGGCACGGTGAACGTGGAGATTAACATAATTGCCAAAAATTTTGGCAAATTTGGATGCCAGTTGTAAAAATAATCATTAAGTGTAATATGAAACAATGGAAAAATTATTCGTGAGATCGTGCACTCTAATTTTTCTACTTATTACTTATAAATGCGTTTCCATTGATTTGGACGATATCGAATTGTCGGACTGCACGGATGGCTCGTCCTGCGTGGGCCCGACGAGTCCGACGCAGATCAACGACGATAATTCGACCGAAAAGTCAGGAAGCGAAGAATTCAACACTACTACCGAAAATTCCATTGAGCTCGTGAATAACGACGAAACTTCGTCAACGATGACGACAATCCAAGAACCATTCACAACAACTGCGATTCCCACCACGACCATAAAAAATGATTTCGAAGAAAAATTTGATTTCGAAACCAAGAGTAATTCGAACGTGTGCACCTGCGATATAAAGGTAATTCGAAAAACTTTAAAAACGTTTATTTCGTTGTTATATTATTGTACTTATTTTAATTTTTAGATATCGTCCTGCGATGTTAACTGTTGCTGCGACCCCGATTGCAGCGATTTTCAAATTGCTGTGTTCTCGCGCTGCATTAATCATCGTGCGAAAAAGTACGACAGTCGTTACTGTTACACACAAAATTTCATACAACGCAACAACACGAAATTCATACTGGAAAGATTGGCGAATAATTTGTTTTGCATCGCTTATGACAATCTCCCACCAGTTTACGGTATAAGTGAAGTTCCGGTGAGTCAAAAAGTGTTTAATACCTTTAAAAAAAAGAGTGAAAAAATGTTTTAAAAAACACTTAAGGTAGTTCTATGGGAGAGCACTGAAAATTGAGATTTTTAACAATAAATATCTCAATTTCTACGTAATGAAGCCTCTTCAAATTTGATACGCATATGCGTTACATATCAAAGATCGACTGTACCAATTTTCAACATAATCCAAAAGAGACGATAAAACTATAGAACTACCTTAAAAAAATGTAAATACTTTTTTTTTATTGAATGACGATTGGAATTTAGTTTTCAAAAGTATTTCATTTAAATAATGTTTATAGGCTTTATCGGACCGAAAAAAATTCCAAGAGCTTAAAGATTCCGTAAATCGTAAACAGCGCATCTGGGAATGGAGCGATAATTTGTTATTCCCTCCTGAATTCAATTTTTCCAGTCAGTACCGTGACAAGGAAAACGTGTGGATATTCCACGAGGATGACGTCGACACGATGAGTACGAAGAAAAAAAATCTGTAACTAATTTTGCTAATTTATACACTGTAATGAAAAAATGTAACTTCCTATGTACAGAACTTCCACAATCAGGATTCATGGGTCGATGTACGTTTGACAGGGAAGTAAAGTATCTGGAAGATTCGGAATGGAGGTGTTTGCAAACCGAGCTGAGTAACAACAATTCGTTCTTGTACTCCGAAATTTTCACAAACTTCGCGATAATATCATCGCCCCATCTATTTAATTCGTCCTATCTGACACTTAAAAATAATGTGAGTTTCTCAGCGGTATGGAGAACGAAATAAAAGGCGAGAAAAATGATGAAATAAATTTACAGACGTGCCCGAAAGAGACTTGTCTGTCGCCTCGAATCCTATACTGCTCCGAAAGGTGGACCGAGTGCGATCCGGCGAAGCCTGCCGGTCGATCTTGTTTAAACGGCAAATGCGAAAACGTGGTAAAGAAAATACGATACACCTTTTTTCACAACGGCACCGAGGGAATTCGAAGCGTAGAGGCACGTATCGCGTTGGCCAACGCGTCTCTAAATTATTACCAGTACTACGAGATCCGGTTCGAGTGGACGAACGAGCGGAGAGGAAACAAATTGCTGAGAAGCGGAAATCCTGGCTACATTATCGGTAAACCGATAGTAATCGGCAAACTCGTGACAAACGTAACGAACGAGGCGAGGAAGGAGCACGTCGGCATCAACGCTTCGAATTATTATCTGACGCTTCCCATGAGAGGTAAAAGTCCCAACTGCGATTCCGGGGAAAGATACCGCGTCGGATTCGGCGAGAACGTAAGACTACAGTGCAACGTTCAGAAGACAACGAGCAACTTTTCATCCTCGGCCACGTGTATGGAATTGCAGAATGAAACCCTGAGATTAATGACGGAGGATTCTCTTCGAGGTGTAAAAGAGGTGGGGAAGTATCAAATTTATGTATCAAAAATCGGTGATTTATCGAAAAACAGTAAATCCGACTGGGTGCAAATTTTACTCGACAAAGTTCCACGCAACGTTGTTACCGGACAAATATTTGGAAAGAAGATCCGTTGCTCGGCTCTCGTTACTTCGTTGCACGTCGAGGTATTGTACACGATATTGCCAAGCCAGGAGGGAACCGATCACTTCAAGATCGCCGGTGTCGCTTTGACGTTTTCGGAGCCCAGAGACTACTCGTGGAACAGATGCGTCTCGACGAATTGCTTGGACGTTATTGACGTGCGATTAACGAGTCTCGTCACTTTTACAGACATTTCGACACCTTCCATGTACTATTACGCAGGTGGACCAAATCTTGACATAACCTTGCCTTACGATTTTTTTTATCCATTTATGAGTAGTGCACGAGGAACGAGGCCTTGCTATTTTCTAGTAGCCTTGTTAATAATATTTTCAAGGAGGTTGTAAAAAAATGTCAGGGTCATCTGGTGGAACGATGTGCCTAAAAATGTGACAATTTTATAAAAATGACAATGAAATAAAATTCATTTGAGACATTGTTCTTCTGAAAAGCATGAATAACATATGAATTTACAACCTCCTTAAAATATATACTTAGGTTATCGGTAAACCGAGTTTAACTCGACTCTGTTCGATGTCGAAAAAGGGGTAATCACTATATATTGTCCGAGCACAATAAACTTCTTGATAAACTTTATTACCTGTATACATACTTAGTTTTCCTTAAAACCTGTCTGGACCGTACAGTAATAAATGTTTTCTGTTACATTTCTGTTACATTTGAACGCTGAAAAATTTTATATTCCAGCTGAACATTCGCCGTTTATCATTTTTTTCATAGTCTTTTTCACGTCTCAATTGCACGCACAATTACAACTCCAAATAGTCTTCCAGTCGAGTAATACATAGTTAAAAATTTGGGGACAAAACGAAAGACATCGAAAGAGAACAAACATTGTGCAAACATGTGAGTCTAAACAAAAATTACACGCTTCTCGTAATTATTTTTTCTCCTTAGGAATGACAAAAAGTTAATTGAAAATAATAAGTGGGAAGGCTCGCACAGTGTTGTCTAGTCTATAATAATAAAAATTTTCGTTAATACACGTTGGTCCTTTGACGAGTTAGGAAGGAAAATGATTTGCCTAATTTAATATTGATTATAAAGTAAGATTTAGTTTCTTCTTTTTGGCTAGACGACGTACTGTTAAACCTCCGTAGTCAAATTTGTCCGTTTGTTTTTCGTAGATGAGACATCAATCTTTGTACAAACATACATATTCATAACAATATACCTCGCAGTTAGTAACCATGTAAATCCGTTCTGGTTGCCATAAAAATCTTAAATATTCCATTCTCTTTCGAATACAATACGTACACAATAATCGCGATTCAATCACATCTTATTCTCGTTCTCTTTTTGTTCACTAAAAAAATTACACTTTCTTATTCATCATTCACAGATTCGTTCGATACTACGTGTAAATTCGAAAAATACTGTGCCTACTTGAGGGCATTGTGTTTCTTTCTCTCTTTTTTTTTCCTTTATTCATTTAATCTGTATTTTAGTGCCTCGATTGTGAGCAGCTAAAAACAAGAGAATTATTTAAACATATTTATGTATATATATATTTTATAGTTAAATTCTCGTAACCGTAATCGCCAGTACATCTGATATACTAATATCACCAGTATATCCGATATTTTTCAATTTTCATATTTTTTAGACTCCTTTCTGCCAACTGATCTCATTTCAGAAACGGTATTTAGATACGTACTATAAATACATAATTTTAGGCATAACAAATGTTCTCATAACATGCAATAATAATAAATAATAATGAGCACAAAGAGCGTAAGTAACAAAATTACCGTAAAATTCATAAATAGTTAATGTACTTAGAGAAAATAGATTTTTTCACAAAATTTGATTGAGGGAAATCCCATTAAAAATGTTTGAGTTAAGAATTATAGTAACGTAGCTATTCGTGAAATAAAAAGCAACGATAAACGAACAATATTTGTTACAAATCGCAGCGATAGACCAAACGATCAATTGCAATGTACAATTTAATATAAATAATCGGATATATTATCACTTTGGATATATTATGTTCGATATATTATTGAATATTAAGACATATTATTGGATATATTATGCACTTCTTTTTCGTTCAAATTTTTCCATTGGCCATATGAAACCCATAAATGGTTCAAAAATTATTTCCATCTACGAAAAGAATCATAGAAAAATTGATTTTCTCCGGAAAAAAAATTAAATTAAATAATATTCAAAAGTTTCTCGCTGATGATTCTCTTTTTCCATGCGTTCGTTGATTTTTCCTTTCGTAAATGTAAAGACTCAAAATGTTTTTAGGTCGTGAATAATATTTTCGTTGGTCGATATTCAAGCCTTGTTTCAAAAGTTAAAAACAGTCTAGTATTAAATTCAATCGATTGACAGCTAAAGTATCAGTAGTTTGGCGGTCAGTAGCGATCGACAGATCGTTGAGTGTGCAAAAGTATATCCAAGAGAAAATATATTTTTTCGTCAAAAAAATGGAAAAAAAAACATTGGAAATTTTCGAAATCGACCATTTAAATTTTAGTAAAATTTTTAACTCTCTTCAACAATTCAACTTAGCAAAAAGCTACCGTTCCCGGCAAACGTTTGTCCCTCTCGCAGTTAAAACTTCTCTACACTCGGGGAGAAGCGTACGCCGAGAAAAACCCTTTGGACGACTCGTAGGATTTTTAAAATTTATACATAGGCACGGACAAAAGTAACTCTCCGGCTGACCGGGAACGGGTTTAATGAAGCTGCTTAATTGGCAAAATATAATCGAGTTTTGAGGAAATTGTCTTAAGACGATAAGCTCAGATGTAAGTAGGCGAGTCTTCCAAGCTGGAATTACAGACTTCGCAGATGGCGGCATTTTTGTCATTAACGAGTGTACACTTGGGACATTCCTTGCCACCGCTCGCCAGAGGCTTGTCTTCGTTACCTTTGCGTCTCGATTTTCCACACATCTCGCAAATTTCGTGATCCCGAGAATTCAAGTAAGTGCACGTAGCGCAATTCCATCTTTCATCGGCGAAGACTTGCACCACCACCTCTTGTCTTTTGCTCTCTCTCGTCGAATCCGCTCGTTTGCCCGGGGCGAATGTCTCATTACCGCTCTTGTAAATGTTTTTCAAGCTCGGCAGCGTGTTGCTGTATTTTTTTCCATTCTTCTCGAAAATGCCGAAGCTCTTTTCGAAACTGCTTTCTCCCGAGCCTATGAAGGTATCTTGCAGCTCGAGGGATGATTTTTTCTTAAAGCCTGCATAATCGCGCGAACGATTCTCCTGTCCATTGGGCAGATCCAAACTGCTGCTGTTCTGGCCTCTGCCGGAGCTGCACGTCGAAAGTTTTTTCTTCTCGTCCCTCGTGCTACGGGATCCGTACTTCTCGTACTTATCGTCGTGATCGATATTGACCAACGAGCGGGAGTTCTTCGACAAGGACCTCATGGAATTTCTCGCTTCCAACATTTCCTTCTTTCTCAAAAGGTCATCCCGCTCGCCAAGATCCTTCGAGTATCCCCGGCTCTCGAGATCTTTGTAAACAAACTCCCAATCGTTGTTCTTCGAGTCGAGATTGTTGTGGGACAATTTGGCAAGAGCGCGTTTCTCCACCCTCGTGTAATCCTGATGGTCGTCGAGGCCCATGCTGTTCCGCTGAAAGTCAGTCTCGTCTGTCTCAGAATCGTGGCAATAGAGCTTGCTACTTTTGTTGGAAATCTCGTTGAGTACGGGACGATTTCTCTCGTAACTGCCGACCGGTAGCGGCACCGGATCGAGCTCGATCAGACGACCAGTCGGAACTCTCGCGGCGTGGCCTGGCAAAGCTGGGCTCGTCATCGGATGTCCCATCTGCGCCGGTACCATCGGATAATAATAATTCATTGTTGGCCTACACACGTAAGGATTTACGCAACGATTCGTCATATTCATCGCGTCCATGGGAGCGAAATAATAATTTCCGTCGGTTGGATACACGCTGTCCGGCTTGCAGCTGTTTGGTATTATCGTGCTGTTGTAATTGTTCGGAATAGCGTGATAAGGAATCGTCTGCGGTACGCCAGAGCCGATCGGCGCATCAATACCGACTCGTGGCACGTAATCACGATAAGTATTCGTCGACACATTCTTTTCCCTGCTCTGATGCATGCGCTCCAGAAATCGAAAGTTCAAGGCGCGTATCGTCTGCTCTGGCGGTCCGACGAAATTACAACGGTACTCCAAAACCTCGAGCCAGGACACCGTAAACTTTTGCGATACACTTTCCCATATCTCCTTCAGTATCTGATAATAAAAATAGGAAGTCTGTGACATCCTGCGTCAGCTCCCGACACGTATTTCAATTAAATTTACTTCTTGCTAATATACTTGACGATTTTTATTGCGGGCGATATTATTATTTTGAATAAA
Source organism: Cremastinae sp. A BG-2022a (assembly GCA_030522545.1). Taxonomy (NCBI): domain Eukaryota; kingdom Metazoa; phylum Arthropoda; class Insecta; order Hymenoptera; family Ichneumonidae; species Cremastinae sp. A BG-2022a. The sequence goes on along the minus strand of JAPYYW010001414.1, from coordinate 18,314 downwards.
AATTACGCCATGGACGAGTGGCATGGAAAATAAAATATCAAACTGTCACGCCGAGGTATAGAATCGCGATGCTGGCTCAGCACAATACACGAGAGTTCAAGACTTTGTTGGGCATTTCGCGTTATAACGCGGCATTTAACATGTCTACTTTCTGTCTCGTATTTCGGTTAATTCGAGTGCATTGGCACGAATTATAGCGACTAATTACTCGTATGTTTACCGCGATTGTAAGGTTTTTATCTAAAAAAATGTGTATTTTTTTAAATTCTTCGCTTCCTAACATTAGTCTCTCGAGAAACGGTGCAGTGTCGTTCTCTGAACGAATCAGAAGAGGATATACTCTTTTCTCCAATTTAACAGTGATAGACTTAACAGCATGGTTCAATTGCTTTCTAATGGGCCATTTGATCAATCGTTTGTAGATTTTTTAAAGGAGTACCTGACATTCCACGGAAGCTACAATCGCGTCCCTGCTCACGTTGGTCACTCGGTCAGGATCTATCGGCCCTTCTAGAGTAAGCACTCCCAGTCCGGTGTGCTTGTAACCCATCAGTTCAAACATGAGCTCTGCACCTATGAGATTGGCCTCAACCTCGTGTTTGTAGTATCCACTGTACGTCTAGAACAGAAAGAACAATATACTTAATATTTATTGCAATAAGGGAGAATAAAATGTCTAAAAAATTATGTACCCTTAGAGTCCTATATTCTTTGCGCCAGGGTTGTGCGAGTAGATTTGCAGCATAACGAGACAAAGCTCTCCAAGCTGTACAAGCTCGATAGCCACTGAAATCTTTGACAGTTGCTGCTGATCGATGAAGAATCTCTGCGGTTTCGTGAAAAAAGTACTTTCTCTCATTGGGAACATGGCAGAGATATTCCTTTATGAAACCCTCTAATTTTTGTCTCTCTTGCAGCTTGGAAGGGCTTTCATCCAGTTGCAGGTAGGAATAATGACTCTCCTCCAGACGCATGCTTATGTCTCTCAAAACATCCGTGCCGCCCACCAACCCCATTGTGTCCAACGCCATTTTCAACAATCCCTGCAGGTTTGTAACATTGAAAAACTATTTGGAACACTCGATCCACCAGTATTGCTCTCTTTGAACGTTGCAAAAGCAAAAAAATGACAGGACTGTTTCACTTTTTATAAAAATTCTTCAAAAATCGTGCGATAACATAAAACTGTCGTGGTACATTTTGTTGGTTTAATGCGATTATTGAGCATCTCATATCTTAAAAACGAACCTTCCCTATTAACCCAGTGCACGATCCCTGCTTCTTGCGTCGCAGTATCTAGCTTTGACCTATAAATAAAATCAAAACTTATTTATAGAAAGAACCGAGGAAATAACGTTGTCGGAGAATTTCGATAAGATTTTCTGAAACATCGATTTGTTTACCATCATAAATCCGCGGATTCGCGAAAATCGAAGCATATCCAGTGCAAAGCTGTCAGCCCATATCAATAACGACGAAGCAACAACCACTGTGGACTTATCACTCGCACTTTCTATTTGTAAACACTAAATATCAGAGACACATCATCAGAGGGGAATAGCTGGCCGAAATTTTTGGAGGTTACGTTCACATTACGTCACGTAAATTCGTCAAATCAGCGTCCGAGCTAGCTCTAGTCTCCCGTCAAAAATTATTTGATTATATATCCTCATAATGCACAAAACATAATAGAGTATTCGATTATTACATAGATTTGAATATTTTTAATCGTGTTTAAAATCTTTAAAAATGAATTAATACTCATTTTACTCGTACTTATAGTTGCTGATTTGAATAGAGTTTTTATTTACAAACTTATTTTGATGCTTCCGGTATGTATACATCAATTTTACGGAAACGGATTTCTATTGGACGCTAGCCAAGGGGACGAAATGGGCTGCGTGCCAACTGAAAAATTGTGATTCATTGTGATTAGAAATCGAACGTTTGAAAAATTTGGATCAAGGAAATCAACTGGTGCGTATAAAAAATCGTTCAAATATCTAGTAACTTTGTTCAGAATTTGCTACAAATGATCTTAACATTAATATTACGATATAACTGTTTAAGATTATTCATTGTACAACATACGAATTAATTGCACATCGATTTATTTGATAATCAACTATGAATACAAATTATTGTTCGGATTTTTGTTCATTTCGCCACATCGGGGAATCGTGCTGCACTCCAATTTCATTAAACGCAAAATGAATTTTGTCTACTTTTTCAAATCCGAAAACTTTGAATTTAATAAAAACTTTACATCTTCATAGCAGGAAACTTTGTATTTATCATTTAATCGATTGCAACAATCACTTTTGTGCAAAATAGAAGACACACTGTTGGAAAATTGTACAGTTCATTTTAAGATTACAATTTTACCATAACATGAAAACAATTGAGTCAATAAGTCTCTCACATTCGATATTAATTTTTATTCGGGAAATTCGAAAAGTAATTTAAGGCTGAATTTGAATGGAATGCCACTTGTGGCCATGTTTCTCGAGACAATCTTCATTTCAAAATACATTTTGTGGCGAGAGCATAAAAATGAAACGAAAAGAGCCACAAAATAGGTATGAAAGTTTGTCAAGAAAATGGATGTTTTTTTTTCTCGTTTTTCGAACTTGTTGAGGTCTATTGGTTTTATCCAAGGGATTCCGTGTTTGAAGGGAAGGACTGTGAGCAGTGCCAATAACTTTGGCATCGGATGACTTGCTTAAAGTAGTTCTCCAGCCAAACGAGTCTGCAGAAAATGAATAAATTTAAAATTTCACTTAGTCAAATAATATTTAATTTATTCGAGTTTTCTAGAGTATATAAAGTAGAATGAACGAAAATGGAGTAAAGAAAAGTGCGTGTTTTGTAGAAAAATTAGCAACAAAGTAGTTAGTTCTTCACTGGAGAACTACCTTAAGATTATTGTTTGCTGTAACATCGACTTGTCGTGTTTTCTCCATTTTTACGACATCTTTACAAGCTGTTGAGTTCCAAGCGAGGCCTTTTACTGCGCGACCCCGTTGCGTCATCTTGTGATTCTCCGCTTACTGTCAAAAGTTCTCGTTTCTTTTCTGGATTCTACAGCAGAAAGAGATTCATCAGTATTTTTTATTCACTGACAATGTATCAGCTGTATTTCATTACCTTTTTGTCCCATTGTTGGTGAAGGTACCTTAACAAAATTGTGGTTTTTTCTGTGACGATAACTACAATTTTAAATTTATTATGAATTATGTTTAATAGAGTTAATTAAATTTTTAGATAAAAAATAATTACTCTGCTCCGATGGGTAATCCTTTGTTGGCAAGTAAACGGATGGCCTCTTGATGCAAGTACGATTTCCATTGTCTGTGTGAAAATTCGCAAAATTGTTTTCATCGTGCGATGGCAAACCCTTCAAAAATTCTGCGACTGACTGAAATTCAAGGATAATGGTAAGTTTACATTTTCAACGACAAGACTACATTTTTCATAAAAGTAAACGAAAAATTTGAATTAAAATTTAGTTTAACACTGAAACTAAATATACGTTAATGGTGCAAAAACGTCACTAAAAAATTCACGATCTGTTGAGCGTATAACCTCAAAATTACAAAGGCATTGACATCTTTTTAGCAAGTAAAAGATCCATTTTTAATAGAGAAAACTTACCATTATTAATACTCAACGACTGTAAATTATCAGTGGATATTTCAACTCGAATAGTGACACGTAGTTACGTCGAATCAGTAAAAATAAAGAGCGATTAGTATCTTCGTTTTATTTTCCACTTCCAGTACACTCCAAACAACTTCGAATACGAAGCGCCTGGTGGCGAAAATGTAAACTAAAAATATAGTCGCAACAATTCGGGTAAAGATGAAAAAAGAATAGAAACAAAAAAAATAGAGTTCTAAAAAAAATTGAAATTTCTTGTACTTTTTTTAAAATTTTAAAATGCTACCAAAGTGTTTCTTCTTTCCATTTGGATTTCGATCAAATTCTTGTGTGTTATTGTAATTATCATAAAAATATAATCACATCTGAAACAATTGAAAACAAAATTGTTTTTCAATATCGGAAGTGCGGACTCCATGAAATTTTCACTAAGAGTGCAAGACTCGAGACCGTATATAAAATATTTCTAGCTTACACAGTAATCTTGGCTGTCGCCGTTACGGTACGAGATATCAATAAGTTTTCATAAAATTTTTATTACAACTTGTTGCAACTGGGATGTCACCGAGTTTTTCCTAAGATTTACGATTAAATCCGAGCGTTCTTGTTATTTTTTAAAATTATCCGATACAAGTACTCCAAAAAGGCAATCCTCTGCGCGAAACTCATTATCATTATCCACGAAAGATCTGCAGTCGAGCTCGAATAAACAGACTCCCACGTACGTTAAGCGATTAGTCATTTTTTTTTGTTATTCCATCGGCCGTTGTTGCGACTGCCGTCGAGGAATGTTCGGGCCGCGTATCATTCTTCCAACTCGTCCATCCTGTTCGCCACAGCCATCTCGACAACTTCCAGACTCGGATAGTCGAGTTCTTTCACGAGGCAAAGTACAGCCGAGAGAATGTTGGAATTCTGCAAATGTTCGGCATTGAAAAAAAAAATTGTTTTGCTGAAAATTGCGGATAACCCATCGACTCTTACCCTCGTGACAGGCCTCCTGTGATAATAAAATCTGTGGTTGTCCTTTTCCGTATGTTTCACCCATCCGCCCTGGGGTACAGAGTCCCGATCTCGAGAGCTGACGTCGTCCGTCGATGGACACACTCGTTCGGAGATTCTGTCGTTTTGCGGACACCCCCTGTATCTGTCCGTCTGCGTAAATTCCTCGGACGCCGGACAACCCCTGTCGGCGATTCTATTGTTCTGATGAGAACCTCGGTATCTGTCGGTCGTAGGAAATTCTTCGGATACCGGACATACACGCTCGGAAATTCGGGTATTCTGCGGAAGAGCTCTGTCCTGATAGTGCTGAGACTGTTGCTCGTCGTGAGACAACGCGGACTCCCTTCTTTCATTTTGATCCGAAGGCGGATAGGGTGTTCTCGGTGAGATCGCCGGCGACGTCTCGTTCTGTCGATCGAAACTCGACCGCTGAGAATTAGCGCCGTTTTCCCCGTTACTCGGGTAATAAGAGCGTTTGCTGTTTTGCTCGTACTGTTCAGCCCCCTCGTTGCTCCCGTTACTGTATTTCCATGGACGATATCTTTCAGACTCCGTTCCATGAACGCCATCCTTCTCTTGCTTCCACGAGCGATATCTTTCCGATTCCGTTCCCGATACGTGGTCTTCGTAATCCTGTTCACATTTTTCAAATTTAATCGCCGAGTAAGATCGAAGTCATCGAGGATATGACGTTTCTTCGTTTCAACGAGAACTTACCTCGTACGCATAATTATTGCTTTGCGAATGATTTTGCTGGGACGTCGGTGATCCGCACCAGTTGGCATTCCTTCTGTCAGTTTCCTGGTAATCCTGATTGTGGTGCTGGTTCCTTGTCAAGTAGACCCGCTGGTGCTTGTACGCCTGAAAGAATCAGTTTGCAGGTGACAATCAGCCTACTGTGCAACAAAAATATTGCAACAGTGAGCAACGTTTCTTTTTATATATTCACCTGATCCGCAGATGCGTCATAGCTTCTCCTCTGTTCAGGTTCTGAATCATCGGTCCCCTCGGCCGCAATTTCCTGAATCGCAAAGAGACTATGGATAATTAAAAATCTGACACGTATGCAGAATAGTGCAAATAATGAACCAAAGATGAAACCTCTGGACTTGGTATCTCCGAATTTGTCGGGGATGCATCCATTTCCATCGGATGGATGAGTACTTTTCCTCCTGAGAGCGCATTCTGAACCTCCTCAGCAGTGACAGTTTTATCGTCGAGCTTCTCAAGGTTGGGCAGCACTCTGAGAACAGCTAGGCGGTATCTGTGGTACGATCCGTCATTGTAAGTTTGAATTGATTGTACATTGCACCCATGTATATTAATGCAATCTCTTACCCTTCTTGTTCCGAGCACGGATTTTCGTCGAGCCACAGATTGCGCAAAAACGGCAAATCTCGTAAATAACAAACTTCATTGAGATCCTTTATATTGTTCTTCCTTATGAAGAGATCCTGGAGATTCTGACAATACTGGAAGTCCGTGAGGGTGTCAATTTTGTTAACACTGTCCCGAAAAAAGAAAGAAAAAAAACGAATAATTTCTGTAGTAATTACGAAAATATTTTCGAAATAATTTGGCACAGAGCAAAATAACTTACCTCAGTGCCAACACCTCGACTTTCTTCAAATGACGAAGAATGCTGACATCCGTGAGTTCGGTACCCCTGTCATGATTGAATACGTCGTTAAAACACTTTTCAAAGGGGAACGGATAAAATAGAAGAAAGCGTCGACTTGCCAGCAATTGAGTTTTTTGACAGCTGCGAGATCCGAGACGCGGGTCCGAGCCACGACCATCTCCTCTGTTAATCTCACCATTCTCTCAGCATCGACGACGCGTTAAGCAAATATATCCCGAATTCGAAGAAAATGAAGAGCGAAATTCGAAAAAAATCGAAGTGGATCCAGAATGAGAGAGAGAGAGAGAGGAGAGAGCGAGAGTGAACACAACGTTTTGACTTATTGGTCGAGTGTTTTCGATCGACCTACAACTCAAGCCCACGATCTGCACTGGTTAACAGAGAATTTTCCGAGCTGCTCGCGTGGGCAGCGCGGACACCTTCCACGCTCTTTCCTTCGGTTTCGTTAGAATACCTGATGGTAGCCACGCCATACCATATGCGTACGAAACTCTCGTCATGCACGTGCATACACAGTCTCGTCACCTGAGCGAGAGTATTCGAGTGTGCGTCTACCAACACGTCACATGCCCGCTCGAATGACGCTCCGCGTTCTCCTACTCCGCGAGACGCGCTTTTACTCTGTTTTCGCCGTGCGCACGGAGCGGATCGCGTTTATTTCGTGTGTATGCGGCCGCGAACGCGCCGTTCCGTGCAAGGCTATCCGCACGGAGACAGCAGAGTTTTTGTAGCGCGCGGAATGATGAAAACCGCGCTCTCGACCCGTCGTCTTGCGCGCACGACGCACGTGCGCGACGCGAGAGCGGATCTCCGCTTGATTTACGCTCGCTGCTGACACTGACGTTTCTTCCGTCACTCGCGTTCTAACCGAAACAATGGGCTATCGGATTCCTCTCACAATCCTTTATTGATGTTTTCTCTATTTTTTATACGAAGCTTGCATCATATTCTTCCTCTCTTTTCGTTATTATGCGTTTTTCCGCAATACTATTTTCCTTCTCGCTTGTCTGAAACCTCAAAACTGCCGCCATCGTGACCAATACACGATTTTGCACAGCAAATAATCCCTAGACTTTGCAATGTAGCCAGAAAAAGAGAATCTCTTCTCTGCGAATTTCTTTCCATTTATTGAGCTTACTGTTTCGACGAGAATATTGATGAAATGAGAAGCTCCGGAGATTGTTTCTGTTGCAAAAGCGATAGAACTTGTAACATATAAAAATTTGCTAGTAGGAACCTCTGAACAGAGGCGTGGCTGAAAAGTACATGCAGAATACGTGAAGCATGCTTCTAATTCACGTCTGAGAAAAAGGACTGACTTCTATTATTTTGTAATGGCTAAAAAAAGTACGCACGATAGTAAGATATTATATTTGACCGACAATAATCGAATATTTCGTTCAATATTCTCATTTATAACGGGGTATTTCGAAACAGAAACTTTTTTGGCCAAAGGACATGTATAATATACAATTGCGAATAAGATTGCAGGAGGAGATGAGTGGAGGAATAATTTGGCAGGATGTGTCAAAGAGAGAATAGAAATGGTGAAAATGGAATGTAACGTCCGGTGCAAAGAATGCTGTATGAATCTGGAATGCACACGGGGGGAGAAGGAACCATTGGGAATTGATGGTCAAGTGACCTCTGCATCTCGGTTAGGATGAGAAGCCGAAGAGAGCCGAGCAGGTAGTCGCATCAGCGAAGAGGGGGAAAGCCGAGGATTGCCGAGGAAAGGGAGGAAAAGGGAGAGGAAGGAGGAGGACCGGGGAAGCAGGCACGCTCGATAAAGAGATAGGGCGCTAGTGTCTCTCTCCAAGCTCTCAAGCTCCAACCTCAAGTGAATCTGAGCTCTGTCAATTTTCCAAGTGTCAGAGTCTCACCGTCATCGTTGTATTTCGTTAAGATATCCCGTTTTATCTCCGAGTGGCCGTATACCGATAAATTCAGTGATCTCTTTGTCGCCGAAATCGTCGCCGTCGTTTTATTAATACAGAGAAAACGAAAAGAATCAATTGTTCATTCCATAAACGAGAGATAAACCGTAGAATTTGTGCAAGTTTAAAAAGCAATAATGACCGACAAGAAAGGTAACTATGACGAAGAAGAGGAACGAGCTGATGAATCACTTGAGCGTAGAAAAAACGATCGTTGATCGAAATAAGGAGCATAAAGAAATAACGTTTACAGTGATTAACATTATATTCTTCGATGCTACGAATTGCGATCTGTTTTATATCGGGAGGACCGTGATATTTCCAATTATACATGAATTATCTCGGGTTAACGAGATCGGCATCGCCGCGGCTTTATTGTCTCAAAAGTTAACACCGCTAGCCATGTTACGAGACTTCTCTCCGTTGTTGACGCTTGTTCGAGCTACATCGGAGCAAAAGATAACTCAATTATCGCAGTATTCCTTTGTTAAATCGTCATAAATCAATGCTAGAGTATCGACTATTTTGGGAAGCATCCCGACCGGGGCTTCAACTCTTTTCTTTCATTACGAATTATTATTCCGCTCGCGGTGGCATCGCAGTTGGATTTCTTTCATTTCTGGCCAACAGTGACAGATTAATCAATACTACCTTCCTTTCCCGTGGTGTAGTGTTATCATACAAAATGGCCTCCGCACTATACGACGCGACACCACCGCTACTGCACTCCTCTTTCTGCGCAACATGAGCACCCACACTCGCACACATTGACAATACCAAGCTCGCTCTCGACTCCCCCGACTCGTGTTCTCGCCATTTCCTATTGAGCCTTCATTCGTACACGATTTATATCGAGTCAACTCGTTCGCTCTCGAAAGCTTTTCGAAGCTTTTAAAGCTCCCGGGCATGCTCCCCGAATCGTTATTTATAACCTCATTCGATCATTCTCAATACACCTTTCCCTCCTATACCGTGGAGACTAGCAAAAAAAAAATAAACGTTCATTCGACTTGATCGAATTTTCGGTTCGCACACCGTACATGTATACTGGGTACAGCATGAGAATGGGTTTGGTGCAGAGGCCATATTGTTACTCAAGGGACAGACCCTCGAACCCCCTCCATCGATTATTGTAAATCGGCGTTTCTCGTTCTAACATTCTTTCTTTATCCTATATACCACTGAGGTACTATGTATACACGTATGCACGAAAAAAAAGGAAAATTAAACATCAAGGCTAGTCGAGTACACCGTTGAGGACGTTAATTATACTGAAACCGATATATAAACTCCGTCGACCATTGACAGTTAACGTAACGCGACCGTTTATTCAAAATCGTCGAAAGAATGAGCGATTGGGCCATTCGAGGAGAGCCGAGATCGATCCTAGAAATTAAGAAGATTGTAACTTACCAGTAGAGTTTAAGGGGACTACGGAATTGTGACGAATTCCCGTATAAAAAAAAGAGTAAAAGAAGAGCGTCGCGCAGTGGGACATAACCTGCAAGGAGATGAAAGATGAGGGACGTGCGCACGTGCGATTGCGCGCCGATGCGGGAGACGCTGACGATGGAGCAATTACTTTGCTCTTTCGCTCGAGTCCACGATTGTTACACGCGGGAATACACGTGAACACGACGCACACTCGCACACTGTACAGGGCAAGAACGAGAGAGAAAGGGCCGCGGAGCGCAAGTGAGAGAATGAGAGAGCGCCTGAGAGTGAGAAAGAGAGAGAGAGAGAGAGAGGGGGTGAACGAAAGAGAAAAAAAAAACATAAGATAAACATGTAAGAGAGGTGATTCGCGGGATGATAATGCGCAAAAATCAGCGAAAGAAGGAGCCACCGGGGGTAAATACGTCGGCGGTTGCCACGGGACGACGGTCAGCGCTCGTCTTGGATAACCTCTCTCTGTGATCTACACTAATGGGGCTGTCAGTATGTTTGCAGCGGACGATTTCAAAGACGATTTGTGATCAAAGTCAGTAGGTGGAGAGACGCCTCGGGAGAACCAGCTGTCGTGCAGCTCAAGCCACGTATCTAATCTCACCTTTTATTATATACCAATAATATATATATGTATACGTAAAACATATACATATTGCCTAGATATGTATATTTTCATTATGTATTTACATGTGCATATGTATATATGCATGTGTACACATATACATGCATATGCACAATTATATACATAAATACATATATATTGCGGATATTATATCTTAACTCACTACGTATTTTTTAATAGCAACCATATGTATATATATATATTAATTTTTGTGTTTGTGCGCGCGTGGGTTTGCGTACCGCGTGCTACGAAACTTAACGGGCACACACACCCATATGTGAATTTCTTGTACTATTCTTTCTTTCTTTCTTTTTTTTTCTATTCTATTCCTTTCGTTTTCGTTTTTGTTGAAACTTTTTTCGAAGCTATCTGCAATTCATTGCACACGCGTATTTTTACTTGTGTGCAGCGATCGTGGCGCGAACGCACCGCGGTAAAGAGGCGCGCGCGACAGGAGCGCCTCCCGGTGTCAGTTGAGGCTCGATCCTCGTACGAGCCGCGTTGCGGATCAATCGCTCCCGCGCTGCACATACGTATCGCGTACGCATGTGAGAGGTGGACCGACGATTAACGCGGACGTCTTTGGATTTGGATAAAATAATAATACAATGATCGACGAACCCCGGGCGCGATAACGCCTTGAATTCGTTGCAGTGCGTGCGCCAAAGTTGAAAATAGACAAAGCGCGACCGAGCATGCGATGTTTACAGACGCGAAATAAACGGGGGAGTCGAGCAGCACGAGACGTCCGTGGTTTTTACTCGTTCGAATCTGTATATGCGTGTACACGCGTGCACACATATATACAATATTAGATAGCCGTAGTCGCGGTATCCGTGAATGTGGTACGAGCGTGCACTCTGTTTGAATCTTTTTTTCTCCATACTCGAACGAAAACCGCTGAAAAAACTGACTCGCTCAAAAGTTCATGTTCCTTTGAATATGTCGTTGTGTGGTCAAGGGAGCGGTTTTGTTTCTCGTGCCAGCGTAATGACCCTTCGTTGCCGCGTGACTCGAGGTTCAATATACCCGATCGCTCGCCTCGCTCGTGTCCAAGCGAATACAATATGGAGAATGAACGATACGTGAGTTTTTACGATTTCGACAATTATTTCTCGGGGGGTCAATACGTCGGTGTGGTCATTCGAATGCTGTGTATCTAAGCTCGACGTATTACGACTTATTATTATCGTACATTTACGTTCTAGCCTAGTTCACTCTCTTTTTTAAAGTAGTGCATGAAAAAATACGCTTTTGCAACTATTATACTAGTCCTTTGGAAAAGTACTTTGTCGACTAAAAAACCACCACCAGTTTCCACAATACGTCGTAACACGTTGTTGGAGATAAGCCAGATTCCGAAAATTTACCTTGGATAAAAAGTAAATTGGAAACTTGTGGTTCGCATGACGATTTTGTGTAGTTTTATTCTCTCGTCAATGTACTTACATTTATAATTAAAACTTATATGGCATGCGTACTCTGCTCATTCAGTTTTTCGAGACGGACACTCGTCTTTTCAGACTTTTTCCAATTTTTCACGAACGCCTGGATTCGATAATAAATTGTCAAAAAATTTTTTAAAATCGATAAAGATAGAGAGAGAGGGGGGAGGGAAGAGATTCGGAGTTACGGCGAGCCAATTGGTTTTTATAAATGTTGCCGGGAACGCTACGCATTCTCGCGATCGTACACTTTGTGCCGTTGATTTTTTGTAGTGAGAGATAAGAGCCTCCGTCGTTGAGACTAGCCAGGTGTGCCGATCGTCAAAATTGGCACACCGATGGAAAAAGTTCACTCGTGCATGCTGATTATGAGAATTTGCCTGCTGTATGATCATTATGTATATATATATTTAACGATAATCTAGTTGAATTAATGTAAGCGAGAGACGCTCGCGCTCGCAGAACTTTTCGTCCTCGTTTTTCACGGGACCAATCTTGCGCACTCTTTTTCGAGTACAATCCTGCGAGCGCGACGTCTCTTTTAGTAGAAACAAAAAAGTAAATTAAGCTCGATGCGCGCTCGCGTAAATGTTAATTTACTCGCGCGCGCAATTATTATTGCATGCCTATTGTAAAGTCATTTTATTCCCGACCGTGGTGCGTACGTGTGTCACGTAAAATCGTACACGCTCGGTCGTAAAGAACGACGAGTCCCGGGCGATGATTTTCCGCGATTCCCGTGAAAACGGGAAATCCCGGAAAATCGTCGCGCGGAGCTCAAAAGTCCGATCTCGTGCCAAATCTCCATCGCTGTTAAATAGCTTGTAGATCGTGTGTGCAATAAATAATAGATAATTTATTGATAACGACGAGAGATCATGAATCCAAGATAAAAATTATCACGTGACGCTTCAAGATCAAAGGTGAGACGTCACTCGCATGCGGTTACGCGAATTTCGAGACTCTCGAGTTGTTGTTGTTGTTGTTTTTTTTTCCATTGTATTTTGTTTCTGTTCACGTGGGCGAGATCCCGACGAGCTATCGACAAAACGAGCTTCGATCGTCAAAATGAAAAATAAAAGTAAAACTCGGTCAGGCTCCCGCCCTTGTTACCAACGCCGAAATGTGGCGTGCCCGTCGCTAACACGTTAATACCTTTTTTTTATTTCCTGTCAACCGAAACAACGAAATAATAACTTGCGATACGAAATTACGTTCACGATCTAAATTTGTCATTATTCGTTTATTTGTTTTTTGGTTTTTTTTTTTCGTATTTCCATTGGTTAACTCACACAGGAGTCTCTTCTCCATTTTTTTTTCCAAGCGTCCCGATCGATTTTCCGATCGTTCACTCGGCACTGCCAAAAAGATTATACGTTGAACCCGACAAGTGGCGAAAATAGAAAAAAAAAGACAAGTAAAGTAAAAAACAGGCTGGGAGAGAGGGAGAAAAAAAAACCAACAGGACAATTTTTTTTTCTCACGAGCGATAAGCAGGAACTATATCACGGTGAAAATAATTTCTTGGATGTAGCCGAGGATAAAGTGAGAATGCTGAAAAAGCGAAGAGGTCTGCGTCTCATCGCCATTCCTCAAAAACCGATAAAAAAAGCTACTCGAGCTTTTAGGTACACGCAGAACGTGCAATCCGTTTCATTTTCATTTTCTTTCTCGTCGGTGCCGACAAGTCTCTGGACGTAACAAAAAAAAACAAAGAAACAAAGTACATACGAAGCTGCTGCGTCGCTCGTAGGTACACACGCCGAGCGTCGAATCGTTATCAAAACTTTTTATGCGATACGTTAAATATGGTGGATGGTACTTTTAATCCTTATTTTGTCATTTAATTTTATTTTTAATGGATTCTGACTGTTTGCACCGTGGCACTATGATAACGACACGTGAATACTGTACTCGAGTGTGATATTATAAAGCCGAAAGCCGGCTCGGGCCACGAGAACGAGCTTTTTTCCCTCTTACGAAAAAAAAAAACGAAAAAAAAACGTGTACCCGGCATTCGGCTCATTTATACTTATCATACGATACTTTTTTGGTGTCAGCTGACGCATCTGTGTTAGAACACATGTTTATCGTCGCTACCAAGCCGCGGCAACAAGACTGAACAAATTGACTTGTCACTATCGAATCTCTCGGTCTGTCTCTCTCACTCGCTCTCTCTCCCTATTCTGCCTTAAAGTTGGTCAAATAAAAGGAAAAATGAACGATTTATTGTAGAGTCGATGAAAAAAGTTTCGATGCCGTGGTGCGGAACGTGACTCATAGACTTTCCTTTATTAGAATATATTTGGGCGTTTTGCATATGTATTTCATAAGCACGAGAAGTTAACGACTCGAGAGGGAAGTGTCGGGAAGAGTGTTTATGAAAGTATAACGATACAGATCGCTCAATGTACATTTTTTTTTATTGAAAATTTTCTATCTTGTATGTTAATATCACTACACGACTAATGATAATGCTGCTGCTGCCGCTGCTGCTGTTACTGAAACACAACTACCACTAACATCAACTATTTACCATTATTACTGTGACTTCGTTACGGGACGTCATTTCGTACGGAGCTCTCGATACTTGACAAAGACACACGACGATTATTATCATCCCCGTAATTTTCACTTTATTCAGACTCGGACCTTCGATCGTTTCTTATTTTTTCCTCAACACTTGAAAATTTTACTTTTTATCGTTCGATTCAACTTTTTTTTTCTTTCTTTTTCCAGTACTTCTTTTCTTCCCGCTATTTTCTTTACTATCGCTCAAAAAAGTCTCATTTTTAAATATCTTTAAATCTGTATTCTTCACCGTGACTGGACTCGAGGGGAAATAATTAGTTGTTCGGTTCTTTCGTGATTCATTGAATATACGAATTAACGTTTCTTTTTTTCAAATAACACAAAGTGAATTCGGATATGGAACGTCTTGCGTACACGCGTGTGCTTACGTTCGTGCGACGGCGTGCCCTCTGATGCACGGACTCTTGTATATTTTCATAAACAAACGGACATTTATACTTTTTGGGGATTTCCGGTTTTCGAGATGTGAATTTTCGGCTCAGCGGAGACGAAAAATGGGATTTAAAGTTCCGATAATTCACGTCGACTCTCTCGGAGATACCAGCCCGTTTACCGTCACGTCATCGCATATCGTATAATAACCATTGTGTAAAAATGACACACTTGTAACAAAGTAAAATTGCAACTTATCGACCGTTTGTTACTCTTTCTCCTGACTCACACTCGCCCGCTTCGAAAAAACGGTTTTAAGAAGAATAATAAAATAATGAAAAAAAAACGAGAATCAAAGGAGACAGAGAGAAGAAAAAAAATGTCCGATGGTTCGCGGGACTTAGCGTGCTTGTATACATATAATCTCATTTGACTGAATGTTCAATAACGAGTATTCATTTCCTGACAGACATGAGTTATTTATCTCGGTGACGGCGTAACGGCCCGTCCTGTCGGTACGGTGTTTACCGGTTGCACTTTTTTGTCTTTGTCATTCTTTCTTTTTTTTAACCTCGAGCACGGTTTGTATATTGCTGTAGCAAACACTGTGACAGTACGATGGATGCATGACCACATCGCCAAAGCGACTTAGAAGCCAGATTGTTCTCGAATCGTTTGTTCAATATTACTCTCAAATGCATATTTTTATTTTTTTATCACTTTTTTTTTTATATGAAAATGTTCACTTTGATGAAAAAATAAGTCAAAAGAATGATTTCGATATAAACAGCGTAGCAAATAATTTGTAAAATAAAATGATGGACTTGAGAGTCGATATTTTATGAAAAAGAAAAAAAAACAATTTTCAGTCATTCAAAGCGTGGCGTTTGCATGCCGAGACTGCGGCGGTGCTGATTTGACGAGAATTCGAAATAAAGAGATATGTAGAATATTTCGTTGACAGTGACGCTGCAGCGTTATTTCACCGTGTGCTGGTAACGAAAAATGAAAGAAAAAAGAAACACGCACTTTTCGGCAGAGAGCAAAACACGCGTACTGTCACGACGAGGCCAGATTTTTCCGTTTCCCTCAATACATTTTTACGATGCTAGTGTTTATTCGATATATACATATTATACATATATATATATAAATATTTTTGGCGACGGCACGTTTTTCGTTCCGGGTTGCCAAACGAGCGAGACAGAGGGACAAGCGTTGTTGTTGTAATGTTTTCGGTGGCAGTTTTTGTTCCCTCTTTCTTCCGTCTTTGAGATACATTTAGTTGTTACAATGCTTGATCCTGGTTCTCATACTTTTTTTTATCGTTGAGATCGTTTATCGTTACAAATTTACTTTTTTAATGTGCCCGGACTCGAGAATCGCGCACTTCGGTACGCCCTCGTCTCCTACACTCGCTTCCTCTCACCTTGGTTGAAAAATTTCGAGAGAATTGTCGAAAAGAGAGGATCTCGCGAGACGACGCCGGTACATCGCCGCTCTCGAGTCCAGCAACCACAATAAACGAATGTATTTGGCTTTTACCTTGATTGCGTATCGCTATATTTGCTTTGAAATCGGTTCTATGATACATTCTAGATTTAGAGACGAAAAGAGGTAGGTTTTCGATGCGAGGAATTTTGTCGGACGCGAGAGCGATTAAAATTTGACGATTACATTTTTGAGAAAAATCATTCTTTCACAAATGAAGAATATTTATTTCGAGAGTAAAAATAATTGTTTGTTCTTTGAATCGATGACGGTGAAAATTTCGCTCTCGCGAGGACGAATATTCTCGCATGATCTTTTTTCCGGTGGAGCCCCGAATTCCAAGAAGCAGCTCACGGGCGCGTGAAAATAAACCATCGATTGTTGCTCGTATGCGAAAAATGACGCGCGAGGAGCTGCACGCGGAAGACAACGGGCGAAGCTTCCATGTACTACCGTCTTATTTGGTTTTACTATTTCTTTTCTCACAATCATATAATATATAGTAACTAACTTGATTGTTTTAGCTTCAATTAGTATTTTGATTGAACGAAAAAAAAAGACAAACGATCGCAGGGAAACGGACATTGAAACGAACGAACGAACGTACAAACGAAAAAAAAAAGTTCTGTGTCATGTGTGAAATATGTACTTGGCTGCGAAAGTAGCGTAACCTCTTCGATCGACGCGTCTCGTCGTTCCTTCCCCGGCAATCTCGTCGGTGCCGATATTATTTTGCTACGGAGGAACGAGGTGACCGCCGAGAGAGCGTGGAACGAAGCGCGAGCAAACAATTTTCCAAGAAAAACATTGCCATTTCATTTAAAACAACATTTTTCGAATGATAAACAAAATTCATCAAAATTATTTTAAAATATAATAATGGAAATAGTTGGCTTGAAATTCTGGCGCTTCGGTCTATTTCTCTGTTGAATGGGAAATTTGGTGGATCGTGAGGGACCGAAAATTCCACGGTAGAGATTGCTCGGGTCAAAGTCAGAAGTTTTCATTGTCTCGCTCAAAAGTTTATCTCGCTGTTGAATGCGGAAAAATTGACCCAAGTTTTCTTGCCGTGGTAACGTCCCGCGTGTAAGCCTCTATCATTTTTTTGTTTTTTTTTTTAATGCGAGGATACAAAAAAGTATACAGTGTAAGATCGATTGTGTTACAGCGTATCCGGTGGCGCCTCATCCGCCAACGGGGTTCGTACCAGCCCCGGCGCAACCTGCGACATACGGCGGTAAGTAAAATAAGCTCAAAACCCCAAGTTCATCCTCGTCCCTTCATTATTTTTGCAATCTTCATTTTCAATTTCTCTCAAGAAGGAAAATAGACCATTTTTTTTCGATGATTTTCATGCCGATCGTTTGTTTTCTGGATAAAATAAAAAGTCGCTGGCGCTGGTCCGTATGGAGTTTTCCCGAATCAGCCGCAGTTGTACGCGACGCAAGGGCCGCCACCGCCAGCCTATGATCAGACACTTACACACCCAATGGTAAGCATCCTCAAATTGAATCTCAAGTTGACGTGACGTCGAAGAAGATCAATATAAATTTTGAAAAAATTCTGTCTCAAAAAAATTCAAATGATGATTCAACATTTAGTTAACACGTACAGCCAAACTTTTGAATAGACCGTCACGCGACTCCTACCTTAAGGAGGTTGTAACTTCAGAGTAGTCAATACAACAACTATTTGAACATTAAAATTATAAATAAAAAAACTTCAATTTGAACAAAGCTTTGTTTTATTTACTTTTTCATACGAGATTCACTTGTGTTATTGCGTTTCAGAAGAATAATTTTTTAAATTAATTTATCTATATTAAAAAAGACATGAGGCCTCTAATCGATTCATCGGAGTAGAGCGTGTATTATGCG
This sequence comes from Cremastinae sp. A BG-2022a, assembly GCA_030522545.1. Taxonomy (NCBI): domain Eukaryota; kingdom Metazoa; phylum Arthropoda; class Insecta; order Hymenoptera; family Ichneumonidae; species Cremastinae sp. A BG-2022a. The sequence continues at coordinate 222 of JAPYYW010001414.1, read as the reverse complement.
GAACGCATTGACTTTTGGCTAATCTCTACTCATTAGAAAAAAAAATTTGACGTGCGTCAAAATTTTTCATGGGTCCATGAGACCCAGTGTGACAGACCAAATTTTTTGAAATTTTTTTTTTCGATTTTAAGAGCCTATTCGATCAGAAATTTTCCGTAGATAACGAAAATGATAATTATTCGTGGCGCAATCCAACAATTCATATTGAAAAATTCAAAAAAC